>ML824107.1:101430-115669 GCA_009831015.1 Picea engelmannii | reverse complement strand
AAATTTCTTTTGTGAAGTATCTGCATCCCCTTCTCACTCATGTGTCCAAGCCTATGATGCCACAGTGTTGTATCCACTCCTGTAGAAGCTAAAGAGATAGAAAAGTTAGTATTACCAGTACATGAATACAATGTACCTACCTTCTCTCCTTTTTCTATCACCAATGATCCTTTGATGACCTTCCACGTCTTATCTGTAAATATGGATATACAACCTTCACTTTCCAAATTCCCTGTTGAAATTAGATTTTTCCTTAAATCTGGAACATGTCTTACCTCTTTCAATAGCCATTGGTTTCCATTGTGTTGCTTTATTTTTACCTTTCCCATTTTTTGGCAGCCCAACATATTTTTAACTTTTTATATCAATTAAATGATCTATGTAGCTGCCTAACCGGAGTCATACATTTTTTTGTTCTTCATAAGAAATTTTTGAAATGAAAATTGTAATTTTTCGGTTTTCCCTATTGTTTTTTTCATGCTTCGTTCATGCCTAAAAGAATGAAAACGAAGCATTAAAACTTACGACTGTGTTACCATTCTATTTGAAAAATTTATGAAAGGAAAAATGTCTCTACAATTTATTAATGAAGCCTTGTTCCTTGCTATGAAGACTATTCTCTTTGTTTCTATTCCTCGAATGTCAATCATGCTTATGGATTGTTAATTATATCAACAAAGGACCTTTTGATTTGAGCATTGATATGGTTTTTGTGTGGTTCTTGGTCATATGTTTCATCATCACTAGGGTTTGATTCACAAGGTTCACTCTCCCAAACTTTATGATCGAACCCACTATGTTGCACACTTACTTTTATTTTAATGCTCTGGTCGTGGCTTGTACTTTATGAGAGGTGGCAATACAATTACAGTCAGCCCATCATTTCAAAGCTTGGTCTCGGGCTTTGCAACACCCCTCGCATTCATTTCAAACAATGCTTGTCTTTTCATTATGTATTTTCTTCCCATATGCCATAGACTGTTGATGGTTTTCGGCCTCGGGTTATAGCTCTCGTCTACTCTTACAAACCCTCCATATGCACTATGTTTGGGTGATTGCCTGTTGATTCACCATGGCTCTTGTTGTTAAAGTCGAACCTAACGACACTCAGACCTTACTCCTATGCGACGATGCCAAAGAGGATCTCGAGGGTAATGGTTGGCTCATTTTCCTTGAAAAATTCCAGGGTTTCAACCTACAGACTGCTAAGGAATTTTCTCTCTCAATCGATAAATGTAGAGATAAGGTGGGGAACATTCAACTCGAAGTCACAGAGGACTTTTTAAGTCAATCTACAGGACTCCCTGCGAGTGGTCAGGGGTGGTTCAAGAATGCTAAGGTAGAAGAGGTTCCTTGGAGTCTTTTCTTTACATCTCGGAAGATCAATGGCTGTGACAAAGGTATGACAGTCTCCTTACTAAAATCCCGATGGCACGGTCTGCTTGTTGTGTTGAAACAGTTTGTCACTTGTGAAGGTTGTTTTGGTCTTGTGTTTCTTTATCATCTATGTATGCTCATGAATTTCATAGGGTTTCCTTTAAACATGCCTTATTATCTATGGAGGAGCCTTTACAAAATGGCTAAAAGGTATAAAGAGAAATGTTTAGATTCAAGCCTTTTCCATCATGGTTTAATAAAAATTATGCTTGCACATCAATTGAAGTTGTAGAACGATAATTGGGATTCATTTTTAACGAGAGACGGTTTCGTTAACCCCAATGTTGAAGAGGTCGACAAGTCTGTGATTGAAGAAACCTTAGTATACCCTACAACTCCCCTCTCACCTACCCATGCCTATGTTACGACCACCTACAACAAGCCTTTACCCAACCCAAATGTTACTAAGCAGGCCCATGAGCAAGCTACATAGCCTAATGACCCTATCAAAAATTCAAACAAACCTACAAGCAAGACGTCTAAAGGCGATATTGATTTGAGTTTTAAAAATAAGAGAGTTGGAAGTTTAATTTCGAGGAAGCTTTGAAACAAGTTGAACGCTCATGCGAGCTCGATCAAGATGATCGAGATACATGAGAGTTCGGATTCCGAAATTGATAGATTTCTCACTGAAGAAGACCCTCTTTCGTTCCAACCACACCTCGATCATCCTTACAACTTCGTGGACAATCTACCGCCTTGTCTGAAACATAGTGAAGGGTTTCTTGGTATTAAGTTGGGTAATAAATCTACAATCCATGTTGGAGATGCTCCAGTTCACAATCGTGGTTATTCCCAAGGGACCGTCACACAGTCGAAGTGTGACGTCTGCCTATTCTGGATTGATGAATACTACACCGATATACCTATCCTACAGTCACAGATTAAATCTCTCACTGATCAGGTCAGTTCCTTAACAAATGAAAATTATAGGCTTGAGTCTGTCATTCAAAGAAAATGGAAACGTATGAAGAGTACAGGGAATGTGATATTAAAAAACGTTGAGACTGCAACAACAATAATAAATTCTGAGATCATCTTATATGATTTGATTTTACAGTTTGAGGTATGATTTATTTTATCTTAAAATAGGGTTATTTATTAAATAAATTAGATTTTTTTATTCATTCAAATTGGATTTCATTACTAAAATAACTAGCTACAAAATCAACAGATTCTGTAGCCAGTTATTCTAATTCAAAATTTGCAAATTAATGGTTAAATATATATCTAAGTCTCTCTATTTTTTCTTTTCTTTTCAGGATATCTAGGAGTTCATGGTTACCAAGTGATCTGAAGCATTTTTTAGGCTTGTTAGCCATATCTATGATACATTTTTGTATAATCAGAAATAAACTTTTTTAGCTTTAGAAGATTTAGTATGATCTGGGTGGTTATACCCCCCTTTTATTTTTGTAATCAATATCTGATCTCAGAGGATGAAACAATTACCTTTCTAAAGGCTTTAAAAACTCATTTTTTTTTGTGATTAGACATCTTGGCCCGGGGCTAATTGTGGACAACTTATACACGAATTTGGATAGAACACATGTTTACATTTCTTCTTTAGCTATATGTAAATATTGTTGTTGTCTATGGTTTTTTTTATCTTGATAATTCGATAATTTTCGATATCTTTCGTCTTCACAGATTATTATGCCGTCAAGATGATTTATTTCATACAGTCCACAATTTTATCCTTAAGTTATATGAAAATAGTGATTGATTGTTCAATTCAAATATTAAGGTTTATCTTAATCTTGTTGAATGATTAAAATCAGGTCGTTACTGTCAGATTTATCTTATGTGTAATTACTTGCAGTCACAAATATCACAGTTATTGTTTGCGTCCTATCATCCTATCATTAAAATATAACAGTCAATATACTGTCTAGCATTTATTCCAAACAACGTGAAAGTACACTGCGGATTTGTCTCGTGGACATACTGGATGGACAATTCATGATCATACAGACGTCAGATGCATGCTCTTCAAGTCATTAATAAGTTAGTTTGTTCCTTTTATTTGCTTGTTCATTTTAGAAACTCTTATATGTGGTCTAGTTTTCATTGTCTACATATTCTATTTCCATAGTATTTTGATATTTAATCTTATAGATGCATAGAGATAAAAAACAAACCAAAAATAAATAGTTCATTTTTCTTTCTTTATCTACTTTCATCAAAAGAGCCATTTTTACATTGATTTTTGTGAGTTCAGATTAAAACTCATAAATTGTATAACATGCATATAAATTAGACAAACAGTTCTGTGTGTAAATATTATTTAAAATAAGTTGTATATTTATATGTGCATATATATATCAGTGATTAGTAATTAGTGAGTCATTTTGTTTCTTTTATTTATTTATTTGTTTCTTTTAGGACTTTAGATTGGCCAACGTAGCCATTAAAACTGTCAGAGTGAGTCAATCAAGACGGCTTGGGTTAATTAGACAGCCCCGGACCAGACTCTCTCTTCCAATTGACGTACGGTCATTTTCACCTATCAACAAATGGTGCTAGAAGGAGGGCTTGAACACTATTGATGGCACATGGAGGTCGCAAGACTCCTTCCCCACACACCCTCTCACCTATAGTAACAAGAAGTCGTTCTGACGAAAATATTACCTCTCAAACAACAACAACATCAAAGGAAAATCCACATATTACCATTGAACCAGTAACACCAAACCCCCTAGGGGCCGACGTACAAGAAATTGTTCATCAATCACTTCTAAGGATACACTGTGCTTTGGATTGTATCAGAAAATGAGGTCGGCCATTGAATCAACCACTAGACTTCTCTGATATTAGGGAGCAACTTGAAGGCACTGGCCTTACCCTAAACCCTACGAATCCAGATCACATCCTTGTTGATACTGAGAGGGGGGTGAATCAATATCAAGTATAATTTAAAACCTTTTTCAACTTATACTTAAACCATTCAACTATATCCAATGAGAAATGAACAATAGTATAAGAGTTACACCAATACACCACAATACACCATGCACAATATATGAGAAATAATCAATAATTATTGTTCAAGGGAAGTAATGACTTCCAAAGGTAGCTACAGCTTCCAAATGTAAAGGGAGGGATAAACCTCCAAGAGGAAGCTACAATCCTCCAATATCAAGAGAGATTTGAACTCTCCATCCTTTCCCCTTCCTTCCACCCAAGAATATATGAGAGATAATAAAATTTTACATTAAATCATCACCATCAACTAATCATCACATAGAACCTAATAATGCTTCCTGAGACTTCTTCAATTTCTGCAATTCTTCAATTCTTGGAGTACTCTGATCCTATATATAATATTACTCAATGTATTCTTTTAAACTCCTTCAATTTTCACTCCTTGAATCCTCCCCAAAAAGAGGTTATAGAAAGAATGGTAGACTTTATTCAATTATGGTCTATTCAAAAGACCCAACTTGTACATAATGCCTTGCGCTCAATATTTAACATCCAATTCTGAAAATCACACACAAGAAACTATAGTACATACTCTTTCCAATGGAAGTGGTCCCACTTCATTTGGATTTTGTATGAAGAAGTTGTGACTATTTTACCCATAACACCTGTTTATTGACTAGCTTCAGGACTGGTCACAAACCCTATCTTCCACAAAGTGTATCTCCATAATTATAGCGAATCAAGAGCCTAAATTTTTACCAGAGGTACCTTGCTATGTCTTATCAATAACATATAGATTTTACCATCTTAACCATTATAGAAAAAATGTTATAGAAAAAATGGTAAGATGACCTGAAAATAACATACCATATAACACATCACCAAAAGACTTCATCCTCCCTTGAAATCTGGCCTTCTTTTACTTCTTATTCCCTCTGAAATTCGAATTGTATCAAATGAATGTATAATGATGTTTATTTATACCATTTATCTCACTTCATTTTAACATTAGGGCCGACCTGACACTTTCTTATTTTGTAATAATTTTCTGTAATTATCTTCAGGGCCTACATGTACAATTCACTTTGTCATCTTCAAAAATTCATTTCTCCTCAACCATGAGGATCCACGTGACATGGCACATACCACCGGAAACAAAATGATGTATACTATACATCCATGGGTGTTGTATCTGCATTTGCATTTTCCTTCATTTCCAAATACCTTCATCAATCTTGCGGTCCAAAACCCATGACTAGGGTTGACATCAATGACAAAAGCCAATATTCCAACAATCCTCACTCCTGCATTCAGAGGATCTGGTATCCCACCATCACCACCCCCTTCATCTCCTTCTTCTTCAGGAGAAGAGTCATCTGATGAAGGCAGTTCTTCATCTTAGCCTTCAACACCACCCACGCCTATGGAAAATCCGAATAATTCTGCCAGACCTTGGCTCGATCAATATGCAGTGGCCATATCTGGACCCCAACATCCTTTTCCTAAACATCCAGAGAAATGGCTCCCTAAATTCGATGCAGATTCCAAGCAGATCATTGAGGATCATATTAAAAAATTCATGCTATCCATTAGACTCCAAAGCGTAGAACACGAAGACGTAGTATGTAGACTTTTTCCATATATGTTAGAAGGCAATGCCTCTACCTGGTATTTTTCCCAACAACTCCACACCATTGTATCTTGGGATAGATTCGAATCTTGTTTCCTTGAGAAATTCAGAGACGACAAATCTCCCGAAGTCTTAGTCATGGAACTCTCTAGTTTAAAGATGAACCCCAAGGAAAAAATAAAAGACTTTAATCAAAGGTTTATAACATTAAAGAATTGAATCCCCACCGATTTAATGCTTACTGAAAATCTTATCATCGCATACTACACGAAAGCCCTACACCAAAATATAGCCATCTGGGTAAAAAGGTCTAAGAAAGCAACATTATTGGAATCCTTCGAGGAGGCGAGCCAAATTGAGAAAGATATTCTCAGCCTAAAGGACAATATCTATAACAAGGCAAAGATTACCTCATCTTCCAAGATGAAAATAGAAATTCTTCCTAGACCTCCCCAAACCAAAACTCAATCAGACGGTTCAGATCTTGAAAGTTTACACAAGGTCGTTCATAAGTTGTTAAATCAAGTTATAGATTTAAGGAGATCAGCTGAAGAAGCTTCTTCAAGCAAATGGTCTTACAAACCCCCTTTTAGAAATCCATTTCCCACAAACCAACCTAATTCAAATTCTGAAGGCCTACATCTTGAAAGCCTACAATATACTATCCAGACAATTCTGGAAGCACATGATAACTTAATTCCTCCCGAGATTTCTGAAGACGTGGCTGAACAAGAAATATTGGAAGAGGATGAACCCACTCCCAACATCTTCGGGCATTTTTCGCATAGTATCTTTCAAGCCAATTTCGAAATAGTGCATCCTTACAATACCAGAAGCAAAACAACGAATAAATCCTCTTTTGAAATTGGAACTAATGCACCTCAAAAATAGTCTAAACTAATTGAAAATAAACAGAATTCAACAACTCCAAGTTTAGAATATGATTTGATTAAGGATATCAAAAAAATTAGAGCTAATATTTTTGTTTATGAATTATTGAAATTTCCCTTTCTTCTGCAAAAGATGCTTCAGAATATTGCAGAAAACAACAAAAACAACAATCTGAATAGCAACAAATTTGCAGAAAACAACCCTAAAACACCTCAAAAGGTCTCTGTTAAAATGACACTAGAATCCTCTGATAAAAGAGACCTTGCTGTAAAAAGCATAACAAATGTAGATAAAATAATTCCAGGGGCTGCGACTAAAAACCAACAAACTTCTATTGTTAATACTCGCAGGAATGTCCCACCCTTTTTGTTGACTTTTGAAATTTTCAATACGAATGTACATAATTGTATGGTAGATTCTGGTGCATCGTCAAACGTAATGCCTTAGTCTGTCTGCCAAAAAATCAATGTTGAAGTTTAACCTTCCAGTCTAAAAATTATTCAGCTTGATCGGAACAGTGTTAAAGTAATAGGTGAATTAAAAAGTGTACTTATCAGATTATCATCTAATCCTAAAGTCCACCAAATTATTGATATTATTGTCGTTGATATCCCTGAAGTATATGGCTTATTTTTAAGTAGAGATTGGTCCAAACAACTACATGGTTACTTTGCGACAGATTGGTCTCACTTGTGGCTGTCAGAGAATGGAAAGCCTAACAGAATCAAGATCAATCGTGAGCATTATCTCAAGCTTACGGTAATTGATTTAAATGATCCTAATGAACCATTCACTGCTTCTGCCAATTCACCCGAAACGCAGGGGATGAACACTTTTTTCGGCAATTTCATGGCTGAAACTTCTACCATTACTGATGCAGAACAACAGTCCGAACTCATGACATGCACACGGTCAACAACCCTCTCTAAGGTGTCATATACAACTGATGAAAATCATATCTGGTCTCTTTACTTCAATGGATCTAAATGTAAGGAAAGAGCTAGCCCAGGATGTGTGCTCATTGATCCAGTAGGTAACAAAACTTTGATCGATTGCTGGTTAGAATTTGAATGCACAAACAATACGATCGAATACGAGGCACTCTTGCAATGTCTCAGAAAGGCACTAGATTTGAGAGTTCAGAATTTAATAGTATTTGGTGATTCAGAAATTGTGGTCAGACAGGTAAGAAATTCCATTCATTGCCTATCTCCATACCTGAAAAGCTATCAAACTGAGGTATGGAATCTAATGAACAATTTTTTTGCATTTAACATTAATTCTATCCCAAGATTGAATAATTCTGAGGCTGATTTGTTGGCTAATGTCGCTTCTAAACTTTTTCCTGCAGACGGCCTTTCTCCAAACATGTTTTCGGTCGAGTTGTTGTTCAGACCATCCATCCTAGACAACATCACTAATTGGAGAGTTTTCAATGACGATCAACAAATCATCAGTTTTCTGCACATGGAAGATACTTTCCAAGGTGCAGTTATCGATGAAGGTACCCATGACGAAGACCTTCACAATTTTACAGTAATATCGGACCCAAGATCTCTGGAATCAACATCAGATTTGGTAAATTCTATCCCAAACTTTGTGGTAAGATTATAAATTTTTTATGATTTATATGATAAATTCAAAAAATCAGTGAATTGTAAAACGAATAGTTCTTCCTTGACCCACGAAAAGGTGAATCTAGGAACTAAAGATAACCCACAATGCATCAATTTGGGAATGGAATGTTCTGAGCAAGAAAAGTCAGCATTTATTAAGTTGTTTAAGGAATTTAAGGATGTATTTTCTTGGACATATGATGATCTAAAAACCTTTTATCCTAACATCATACAACACATTATTCCCATGAAACCCCAGACTCAACCTTTTCAATAGAAGTTAAGAAAGATGCACCCAAAACTTGAACCAATGGTCAAGAAAGAACTAAACAAACTTTTGAATGATAAGATAATATTCTTGGTAAGACATACACAATGGGTATCTAATCTTGTCCCTATAAGAAAGAAAAGTGGTGAAATCCGACTATGTGTCGATTTTCGAAATTTAAACCAAGCATCTGATAAAGACAACTACCCTATTCCTCCCATGGAACAGATTCTCCAATAGGTATCCAATTCTAAAAGATTATCTTTGCTGGATGGTTTTTCAGGATATAACCAAGTCCTCATGTCTCCCCCACACCAGTTGAAAACCACTTTCCGTACCCCATGGGGCACTTATGCTTATAGAAAGATTCCCTTCGGTCTTATAAATGCTGGTGCCACTTTTCAGAGAGTGATGGATATCATTTTCCATGGTCTTATCAATCAATCTGTAGTAGTCTATCTAGATGATGTCACTATCTTATCAAAGAATAAAGGAGATCATTTAGCTCATCTAAGATCTGTTCTACAACGATGTCGTAAGTACGACATCTCTTTGAATCCCAAAAAATCTATCTTTGCAGTGGAACAAGGCAAGCTGCTCAGATTCATTGTATCCAATGAAGGGATGGTCATTGACCCTGAAAGGACTCAAGTCATTTCAAAACTCCCCCCCATTATTCCAAAAAGTCTATGCAATCTTTTTTAGGTTAGATAAATTTTGTTAGAAGGTTTGTCCTGAGCTTTTCATAAATGGTCAGGCCATTACAGAACTTAATAAAAAAGGATGTGCAGTACCATTGGGGACCTCTAGAAAGTGAAGCTTTTGACTCAATAAAAAAGTCCATAGTAGAGGCTCCATCTCTAATGAGCCCTGACTTTTCGCGAGATTTCACTTTCTACACGTTTGCCTCTGATCAGTCTTATGTCGTTGTGCTAACCCAAAAGAATGTTGAAAACAACGAAGTTCCTATTGCCTTTATGAGCTCAGCCTTTAAGGGAGCAGAGCTTAATTACCCAGCAGTATATCAACAGGCTTATGTTGTTTTTAAAGTAGTAAAACACTTTTGATCTTATCTACTGAAATCTAGGATGAAAGTCATTGTCCCTTACCCTGTTGTCAGAAACTTGTTAGTACAGAAAGAACTAGGTGAAAAAAGGGCAAATTGGGTCACATCCTTACAAGAATATGACCTCTAAATCACTCCAAAACAAATTGTTAGAGGCCAAGGTTTATATAAATTAGTTGTTGATTCAGCTATAGAACAACATAATAAAACTGATATGTTAATTCAAGATTAGCATAATCAAAATCAAATCTGTTGTGTACAAAATCTTACTAGTCCTTGGTATGATGACATCAAGTTTTTATCTAATACACATATTAACTCCCTATCACCTTGATCCAAAAAAGAGGAGAGCGTTGAGATTAAAATCTGCTTCTTTTCAGTTGGTGAATGGTATATTGTTTCGCCAAAATTTCGATGGAATACTTATGCGTTGTCTAGAAAAATATGAAGCAGATAAAGTCTTATTAGAATTACATGTAGGGGAATTTGGTGGGCATTTCGGTGGAGACACCACTGCCCACAAAGTATTAAGGCCACGATATTATTGGCCTACTCTTTTTAAAGATGCCCATGCGTTATGCCGCAAGTGTGTAATCTGTCAAAAGGCTTCTGGACGAGTACAGAAGTCAGCATTCCCGCTGCAACCTGTCTTGGTATATTTCCCTTTTTAGCAATGGGGCCTTGACATTATAGGCCCAATTAACCCCACCTTCTCGCAGCAGCATAAATACATCATAACAACGACAGACTATTTCACCAGATGGTCTGAGGCTGCACCATTAATAGTGGTAAACATCAGTTAGGTAATATCTTTCCTGAATTCAAACATTATCACTCGTTTCGGTATTCCTGAATGCCTAGTGTTCAATAATGCTTCCTATTTTTCATCTCTCGAAATGAGTGCTTTTTCTTTAGAAAAAGGAATAAAACTAAAGTATTATGCCAACTATTACCCCCAAGGAAATGGTTTGGCGGAATCAACCAATAAAAACCTGATCAAGATCATCAAGATAACGGTCTCCGAAAATCACAAAAACTGGCATAATGCACTATTCAATGCAATCTGGGCTGATAGTGTAACTCCAAAAATTGTTGTTGGTAATTCCTCCTTTTTTCTCGTTTACGGTAGGGAAGCAATTCTTCCACTGCATGTTCTTCTTCCATCTCTGCAGTTATCACAAAAGGTTCAAGAAGAAGACTGTCCTCCTTTGGAAAGTCGGATTAATGCTTTGCTAAAGTTAGAGGAAGTAAGGGCTCAAGCAAAACAAAAACTAGATCAACATCAACTTATTGTCAAAAGCTGGTTCGATTCCAATACTGCCTTAGAATTTTTTTTTGAGGTAGGTGATCTTGTCCTTAAGTGGGACAAACCTCATGAGGGGAAAGGTGAACATACTAAGTTCCAAAACCTATGGTTGGGACCGTTCTTAATTGCTGAAAAACTAGGTCCTAGTTCTTTCCGCCGGTAGAATTTAGAGGGACAGCCAGACACCTTCCCGGTGAATGGCCAAGCTCTCAAAAGGTATTTTACCTGACAACTCTCCAATACACTTTTTGTACATATTTTTCTGTTTTGATTTCTTTTCTTTCCGTTTTTCTTTGCTGGTTTGTTTTTATTTTCATTTTTGTTTATTGGCCTTTTTGAGTCAAACATGCTTGTATTACAGTCTATCTCAGAAAAAGAGAATAGAATGTTTCATCTCGACATAACTGTCAAAGGCTATCAGAGCATCAATTGTTGTCTTTTTTGAAAATGTAGGCTAGTTAAAGATGATATTTTGTTTGAGAGTCAATTTCTCGATTTCAATTTGCACTTGAAAGTATTCACGATTATCTTTAAAAAATCTCTTTACGTTGTCCCTGCTCTTTAAGAAAGCAACTCAACAATGTCTCCCTGTCCTCGAAAATTAGTTTTATTAATGAACTATTTTCAGATCTTGATGAAGGTTAGCTAGAAAAATTTAAAGGCCTGGGAAATATTAAGTTGTGTTAAAAAACAGGAATTTTCAGTGTCACCCCGCTTTGTTGAATATCTTTAAAACTATATCAGAATGTGAATAATTTCCCAGAGAGCTGTGGGAAGTGTCTGTAAACCTACCGGAACACTGAGCAGGTCTGCTGGCAGCGGGTAAATGCATGCATGACTCCAAGACAACTTCACCGGGGTACTGAACAGGCCCGCTGGCAACAAAGCAATGTCAAGTAGAAGGAAATTCTCAGGTATAAATCTTGTTTTGGGCCATAAGCATCCTTCATTCTAATTTGAAATTTCTTGGGCAGGATACAGATGTCAGAGTGGGTTAATTAACATCCCTGTCGAGGCTATGGACAACTGCTGGCAGCAGTGGCCCTGTCAACAATATTGGAGACATTTACTTAAACATCGTGGCTTTCTTTTTTGAAGTTTGTCACCAGATTTCGTTATGTTTAACAAAATATATCTTAAACTGGACTGGGTCATGATTATTAAATATGTTCAAATAACCTTTTAGTTGTTCTTTGATTTGAAATCTTTCAAAATTCTCTAACCTGAACTTGTCCGTATTACAGAGATAACTGCTTCTCCTAGCATGTCGCCATTGTTGGTAGCCCAACATATTTTTAAATTTTTATATCAATTAAATGATCTATGTAGCTGCCTAACTGGGGTCATACATTTTTCTGTTCTTCATAGCAATTTTCGAAATGACAATTGTAAGTTTTCGGTTTTCCCTATTGTTTTTTGCATGCTTCGTTCATGACTGAAAGCATGAAAACGAAGCATTAAAACTTACGACTGTGTTACCATTCTATTTGAAAATTTTATGAAAGGAAAAATGTCTCTACAGTTTATTAATGAAGCCTTGATCCTTGCTATGAAGACTATTCTCTTTGTTTCAATCCCTTGAATGTCAAGCATGCTTATGGATTGTTAATTATATCAACAAAGGACCTTTTGATTTGAGCATTAATATGGTTTTTGTGTGGTTCTTGGTCATATGTTTCATCATCACTAGGCTTTGATTCACAAGGTTCACTCTCCCAAACTTTATGATCGAACCCACTATGTTGCACACTTATTTTTATTTTAATGCTCTGGTCGTGGCTTGTACTTTATGAGAGGTGGCAATATGATTACAGTTAGCCCATCATTTCAAAACTTGGTCTCGGGCTTTGCAACACCCCTCGCATTCATTTTAAACAATGCATGTCTTTTCATTATGTATTTTCTCCCCATATGCCATAGACTGTTGATGGTTTTCAGGCTCGGGGTATAGCTTTGGTCTACTCTTACAAACCCTCCATATGCACTGTGTTTGGGTGATTGCCTATTGATTCACCATGGCTCCTATTGTTAGAGTCGAACCTAACGGCACTCAGACCTTGATCCTATGCGACGATGCCAGAGAGGATATCAAGGGTAATGGTTGGCTCGTTTTCCTTGAAAAATTCCAGTGTTTCAACCTACAGACTGCTCAGGAATTCACTCTCGCATTCGATGGATGTAGAGCTAAGGTGGGGGACATTCAACTCGAAGTCACATAGGAATTTTTAAGCCAAGCTACTGGACTCCCTGCGAGCGGTCAGAGGTGGTTCAAGAATGATAAGGTAGAAGAGGTTCCTTGGAGTCTTTTCTTTACATATCGAAAGATCAATGGCTGTGACAAAGGTATGGCAGTCTCCTTACTAAAAGCTTGATGGCACGGTTTACTTGCTGTGTTGAAACAATTTGTCACTTGTGAAGGTCATTTTGGTCTTGTGTTTCTTTATTATCTGTGTCTACTCATGAATTTCATAGGGTTTCCTTTAAACATGCCTTATTATTTATGGAGGAGCCTTTAAAAAATGGCTAAAAGGTATACAAAGCAATGTTTAGATTCGAGCCTTTTCCATCACGATTTAATAAAAATTATGCTTGCACATCAATTGAAGTTGCAGAACGATAATTGGGATTCATTTTTAACTAGAAATGGTTTTGCTAACCCCAATGTTGAAGAGGTTGACAAGCCTATGATTGAAGAAACCTTATTCTACCCTATAACGCCCCTCTCACCTACCCAGGCTTGTGTTACGGCCACCTACAACAAGCCTTTACCTGACCCAAAGGTTACTGAGCAGGCCCATGAGAAAGCTACACAACCTAATGACTCTATCAAAAATTCAAACAAGCCTACAGGCAAGACATCTAAATGTTGATTTGAGTTTTAAAAATAAGAGAGCTGGAAGGTTAATTTCGAGGAAGCTACAAAAAAAGTCGAACCCTCATGTGAGCTTGATCAAGATGATCGAGATCCATGAGAGTTCGAATTCCAAAATTGATAGATTTCTCACTGAATAAGACCCTCTTTCGTTCCAACCACACCTCGATCAGCCTTACAACTTCGTGGACAATCTATTGCCTTGTTTGAAACATAGTGAAGGGTTTC
>ML824107.1:74389-97912 GCA_009831015.1 Picea engelmannii | reverse complement strand
TAAAGTATTTCTCGAATTGTTTCCATGACAAGTGCTTATCATGGAATCCTTTCACATTCCTAAGGTCTTCCCACCAAATGGAATCTTTCCCATTCAGGTTGAAAATGGCTATCCAATCCTTTAAGTTTTCAAAGTAGTCATGGAATATGAAGTACTTCTTCAAGCCGAGTAGCCAAACTTTTTCTTCTTCCCCCTTCTTAATCTCTCCATCGAAGGTGGGTGGTTTGGATTTCTTGAATTCTTCAGGGTCACGACTCTTGGAATGTTTCCTCTTCTTTCCTCTAGTTTGAGAATGGGAACTAGTTTTTCCACCAGAAGATTTCTTGGAGTTGTCAGTGTCCTCACCAGAGGAATCTTCCATTGAATGTCTCTTGGATCCATGTTGGGCCTTCTTTGAGGTGATCCTCTTGGTGTGGCCACTTTCAAGACCATGCTTTTGTATCTCAAGTGGACTTGGATTTTTCTTAGTATGATGCCTGTCCACATGACTGGAAGTTGGACTATGTTGCATTTGTCTTTGTATATCTAATAGACTTTGCAGTAGGATTGCATTAATTTATGTCTACTTTTCCCGCTCCTTGATCAAAATTTCATTGTCATCCTTGTAACTTTGTAATTCTTCCATGAGGCTTCTTATAGTTTCGACCAAATTTGGAGGGGTTTCCACCACCCTCCTTTCATCAAATTCTTTCTGTCTATTTTGGGAGCTTTCCCCCAACTCCTGATGTGTCACCATCCTTTACGTTGTAGTTATCTTGTTGTTCATTGACTACTTGAGTGCAGATAATTTTTTTTTATGTTAGTTACTAATCTACCAATTCATGAACAACATGTATCATTGCAAGTTGAAGTCAATTATTTATTTGGAGACATTAGCAACCTACATTGAAGAATTCCAAAACATCTATCAACAATGTTTACACATCAAAATTACTCACTTCGATAGTTTCGCAAGTGTCGTCATTACAAGTGTTGTAAGTGTTGCATCTTGTCCGCAAGTGTCACATATTGACTACAAGTGTTGCAAGTGTCAAAAACATAATACTTCCATCTTTCCTATGTCATTCCTCTAATGACATCATAAAGGCACTTAAGACACCTCAAAGACTAGTTTTGAAGAAGAGAAATCAGTTGACAGGGAGTACAAGCCTTTTGCCACTGAAAGAACCACTCAAAAATGGATTTTGGAGAGGAGCACTCCCCTACCCACTATCAGGGAGTGACAACACTCCCTCATCCTCTTTGGGGGAGTGTTTGAGTGCCTTGTGCACCCTTTTGGGGGAGCGCTACCCTTTCTGAGTGAATTTTTGGTTTGTTGGAGGAAATCAGGGGACAATCCCCTCAATATCTGAAGGTAGTTGGGTTCGAATATTGGGTCAAGGTATGATATTAGGGAAGATCCTCAACCAAAGGAGAATAATCCTCAACTTATCCCAAATATCTCTCAAGTGGTTGGGCCTCTCCAAGGCTATATAAGGAGGCCTTCTCATGGTGAAAGGTACATGAAAAAGATTGGAGGTATGAAACCTATAATCTCATAGGCAACATATAGACAATGGAGACTAGAGATTGATACCAAAATTATGTTCCTGTAAGTGGTATTAACATAGGAGATGTCATCAAAGAAATCAGTGTAGATTACTTGAGCAAATAGGTTTGACAAGGAGAACTGGAAGAAGTTGCTACACCTTGGTCAAAGGGTTGTAAGTACTTTTACTTGTTCTCATCAATATATCAATGCTTGGCCTGTTTCTTTCAAACTGATGTTTGTTCCACATGAGTTTGTTTGTAGTATATGGATTTATATTTGAGATAATATCAGTAGAGTATGAAGTCCATTGTATCTTTGTTTGTTCTACAGGACCTATCAAGGAGCTCAAGATCGAAGCTCAGCCTGGAATTTGCAAGGACAAACGTCGTTAATAAGGTATATATGTTTCTCCTTATCCTTCGTATATCAGCTTGATTAGATATAAAAGGATGTCAGTGTCCATGTTAATCACTTTTCTCTCTTGTCCTTAGGAGTCTAGAGACCAAGAGGGAATCCGCTTGTCCGCAGGAGGATTCACCTACAACAGAAATTGGTGACTCCACTGGGGAGGAGCTCTGATTTTTGTTTCCATTCCCATATCTTGTTTTGGCCCTTTTCCCACTCACTTGACCTTCTCTTTTTATCAGATCACTCCCCTTCCCTTTTTATCAGAGCGCCAACACTCCCTGGTGGTCTTCCATAGAGCGTTGGAATGCTATGGTGCCCCTTACACCAGAGAGATACCCCCTTTTTTGTGAAAAATACTCTAGGTTTTCAGTTTCTAAGTTCAGTTTTTTCCCTTTGCATTTGCTCAAGGTCTCATACTCTCAGTCCATCTTGGTATTGGCCTTCAACACCCTATTTTCTAAGGATTGATCTCTTCTTGTTTGGGAATTTGACATTTTCTTTCCTTACCTTGAAGTCACTCTTTGTCTTCGCTGACCTAAAGTTAACTTGCTTTTTCTTCTCCTTTATCTGAATGAGTGGAAGCTTTTGTGAGGAAATCGAAAGGTTTGTAAACCTTTTCATTTGATCTTTGAGGTCAATTTTCCATCATTTCTCTTTTGTTTGAGGTTTTTTGGTTCTTGTTTGCAAATTTGGTTATCTTTGTCCTTCTTGTTTATTCATGACGAGAGTGCATTTTTGTTTTATGTGAGGTTTGATTCTGATTGTTTGATCTTGAAGTCTTATTGACATTAGAAGTTTTACATCTTATTATCATTCACATAAAAGAAAAAAGACATATTTTAGTGACTGGTTTGGATATTAGAAGGCATTTCTGAAATTTTTTAGCATTTCATTGGATTTTATTGAGAAACGATTGTATGAGGATGTTGAATCTTAATGTTTGATAATGAAAACAATGCTTTCTCTTTCCCTTAAATAGGCATTCATCGAAAGACAAGACTGCTTATCATTTTCTTGTGCATTTTTTGGGAATTGAGTCATAATACCATCAATT
Source organism: Picea engelmannii (assembly GCA_009831015.1). NCBI lineage: Eukaryota > Viridiplantae > Streptophyta > Pinopsida > Pinales > Pinaceae > Picea > Picea engelmannii. Next base: position 94,919 of record ML824107.1, on the reverse strand, counting down.
TCATTGTCATACACCCTTTGAGTAAAGAACAACTGTAAAAATGAACGCTAATTAAAAAATTATCTAGAACATTTTGTTTTTAGGATATTCCACCAACACTAGACTAGGATTAGCACTTTGGACTAGGCTGTGAGTACAACTCTCCAAAGTTTTCAGAAACAAACATTATCATCTTACGATAGGGAGAGCGAATCCAATTGTCGTATAGGATTTATGGGATCCTCCTCTCACACAGGGGTTATGCATGAGGTTGCATTTGGGAGAATTACAGAGATTATCCCTCCATGGTTCAGCTGTTTGTAGTGGTCGGATTGTATGTTGGGGTTCACTTGAGGGTATACCCACGTTTATGTGTGGGAGACTCTCGAGTTGATTTCGGACTTGTTATCCTGGCCATATGTTTGGATCGTACTGTCAACTATACCTACCCAGGGGTTGACTACAAGTTGGTGTCCTTAGTTTCCATAATCTTTAGGTACTTACATGAGGTGATGGTGAAGGGAAGTCTCAATGTACCTGGAACAGGCATTGGTCAAACTCACTCGGGCTCCCTGGAGGGTAAATCCACAATTACTGCGTGGAAGCTTGCACCAAGGTGAAAGTACGTTAAGCATATCATCATTGGAACTATTCCACCATACCCTAGCCCCTTCTTGACTTGATCACATGACATTGGATTTCATCACCAACTAGTACGATCATTGAGAGAATTTTGTTTGCTTGGTTTTGATTCCTAGATTTTATTAGTGTATGTTATTTCTTTTCGGCAGTTGGCCCTAGATTTTCAACGTGTACTGTTATTCTCCAAAATTGATCCTATAGACGATAAAGGTCTTCTCTGATTGCATAGGATGCATGGGCTACCTCCGGAAGGCTACCAACCCTTACCTCCTAACCCTCCAGAAGACAACTACCATGGAGAGGTAGAAAATCAATCTGACGCTGGGAGTGTTGTTAATCCTTTGTTAGACAATCAATAAGGTGCTTTGGTTACAGTTGATAATCCAACTCCTCGCATTACATGTGTGTCGGTAACCCCTCTCAAACCACTTTTGCTTCGTTTAGACTCCCTTGGGAACGTCATAGATGAAGAGATCCCACAGTTACCTGAGAGAGCTTTTATCGAAACATATATGGGATCCACAGAACCAACCTTTAGTGATGAGTATAGGACTCTTGTTCATCCTACCACTACAGTAGATACAAATCCCACACCTTCTCATTCTGTATGGAGGACTTCATCAGGACGCGATCTCTATGAGAATTTTGAATCCTTTCGACAACCCTTTAATCCTCATGACCCTCCTGTTGAAAATGGGCCACCTTGTCAAACTATAAATCACCCCATCGATCAGGTCATTAACCCTACTGTTGTGTCAGCACAAGTCTATCCTAATGCTGGACCCATCACCTCTACTCATTCCCAAGGCACTTCGATCCCTACCCCCACTTTTACAAACTTTCACTCTACAGCTCCACATGTTTTGCACGATCTTGTTGGGACATATTTTCACCCAAGAATGCAGAACCTTGCCATCCAAATACAACCGACTGGAGGGAAACCACCATCTAGCGGACCTATCCCTCCTGGAAGGCCACCATCCTATGGCGGGCCTACCCCTCCCAGGGGACAACCCCCTTTCCATGTTCTTCCCGGAGTGCAACCTCCCTTTTCCAGTCATACCCTGGTCGTTAATCCACCGCTGGCAAGGGGAAACCTTCATTTGCTGGAAACCATTCACAATCCCGAGGAATATGTTTAGGAGGCACATTTACCCAACCCCACGTTGGGTGGCACTCATATCATAACCCACAAGGAGGAGTATCAAATCTTGTTCCTTCTGGACCATCTTACAGACAACCTTATCCAGGCAGCATCCAAAACACCACATGGAGTACTCAAGGACAACAACCTTATCCTCCCAAAGGGTCTAATGTTTATCCTCCTCCTAATGTGCATCCACCTCTAGAATCTACTTCTTACCCTCCTCAAGGGAAACCTGTTTATCCTCCCTATGGGCAGGAAAATCACCCGGCTTATAATGCTCAGAACCCACTAGGTTATGAAAATGTTTCTCAACCATCATCGAATCCTACTTATCCTGGCCAACAACAACCGTGTGTAGGAGGACCTACTAGTTACAATTATCCACCTAACCCAGTTTATGGTCCTACTAGTGTTCCTATGCCACACCAATATCATCCGCAAATTAAACAACATCTACCTTTTCTTGCGACTCTGGATCTCCCAGACTTGTCTCGGTTAACCAATGATCCTATTTCTCATTCACTAGTTTGGCCAGTTATTCCAGCTAAACTTCCTTCTGATATTCTGAAATTTGACGAAAAATCTAGAGAAGATCCAAATAACCATGTGATGACTTTCCATTTGTGGTGTTCATCAAACTCCCTCATGGATGATTCTATACATTTGCGTCTTTTCCAGCGAACACTTACGGGCTCAACAACAAAGTGGTATATTGAACTACCACATGCTTCTTTTCATGATTTCAACTCCCTTGCCATGTCTTTCCTCATGCACTTTCAACTACCTATTCGCTACAAGACGGGTACTGAACTCTTGACCTCCCTTCATCAAAATGACTCCGTGCATATCTCTAACCATATAAATGAGTGGAGATGAAAATGAAGGATGATCAAAGTAATCATTCCTGACATATTATTGGTAGAGTGGTTTACTAAATCACTTTTACCCCCGATCTCTCGCTATGGGTGGCGCGGTCACCGAGGAAGAAACCATCGCTTGAGATCAGTACTTAGATTTGGTTTATTCACAATCTGGTACTTTGTATGATTTTCTTCTAAATGTTTCTCGAGCTAATACTGATCCATATCCGTCATCCTCATCTCATGTGGATGGTGTTATTAGTTCCATCAAAACTCAATCTACTTCCCAGTCGACCACACTCTCCTATACCCCCCCCCCCCAAACTCAAATCTCTAAGGTGAATGTTGTTCAATCTGCCCCTTCACAACAATCCATAGGTAAGAATAAGACGAAAAATAAATCAAAAAATACTAATAACAATGAACAACCAAAATATTAAGCTCAAACACCTGCTACCGAAAAGCAACCACAATGGAAAATGAAATTCCCATGTATCATTTGTGGTGACGATCACTACACTCGAGACTGTCCACATCACAATGAAGTGGCCAAACTTTTCCAGGGAAACTCGCAACCCGTTGTGCTTACTCACCCTTTTCCACAACAACAATCCATGGTTGCTCAAACCCCCTCTTCTTGGGGCAGTTCTAGCCATCCTCATGATGAGGCCTCGATGAGTGCACATATTTATTTGTTTAATGGGATTAAATTGACTACTCTCTCTAAGACATACGACACACCAGGTAACCCTAACAAAGGAAAAGTCACTAACGGTACCAGTACTTTACTGGATCCATCACCATCTTCCATTAGTCCTCCATCAGTTAATCCTCTGTCTGGAGCACTTCAGATTGAGAAACCTACATTTGACTCTATCTTAGGCCCTCCTAAGAGAACTATCCATAAGTCTACCTTTAATCCTAGTTCATGTGCCACCCATAACTACAACATTGTTGAATATTTGGCTCAAACACCGTGTGTTATGTATGCGTTAGAAGTTCTATAGCACTGGCCCAGTTAATGTAGAACGCTCTTGGTCACTTTTGGAACTATTGATCCTGAGTCTTCCAACCATATCATGTTTAACCTGAACAATTATATGTCTCGACTCTCCCACCAACTTGCTTTCCAAGTTGATGTTGTTGCTCATAATCAACAAATCCACTGAACTATTCTAGATGAGGGATCCTCAACTTGTGTCATGTCTCTAGCCTATTGGAAAAGTTTAAAATCACCCACACTTAACAAATCCCCAACGATGTTACGCACATTCGATGGGTTAGGTTTTCATCCCCATGGGATTTTATAGTCCCTACCCATCCAATTGGGTGGAAAAACTGTCACTGTTGATGTTGAGGTGGTTGATTCTCCCCTCGATTACAACTTGTTACTTGGAAGAAGTTGGTTTTATGCTATGACTGTGTGACTTTCGATGTCTCATACCCTCATAAAGATATGATTTAGAACTTCCAAATCATGAATCTCCCCCGAACTATTGGATATAAATCTCCACATTCATATCTCATAACCCTAATGAGGTATAGTTTGTAACACACCCTGGCCCGCCATCCAAGGCATGTTACCCTCATAAATACTTTGTAACACACCCAAAACCCTCTCTGACGCATGCTACCATAAAAAAAAATCTCTGATACCAAAGGTAAATGAAAATACAATGTGACATGCCTATCAATTATGCATATAACAACACTTGTAAAACCATTAATAGAAACTAAAGAAACCATTCATAACAACATATACAACACTAAAATCATAATTCTTAATCACAATAATTAAATATATTAATAGGAAATAAAAACAAACATTAACACTTATCTCTCAGAAATAAATATGCAACCAACTATAGGGGACGAAGTTCCTCCCAACCAAAGATATGTTGCTCCATATCTGATTAGTATATCAACCCCAAGTTGGGGCTATGAATCCACAAAATAAAGTGTCCCGCATAGTCCACACCTCCCACAACAAATAGTCTTCCTACAACTATCCCAAACCACCCAGCTCTCCTCCCCACGACCTGCACAACATAAGGAAGGGGATCCCCCTTCACTCCTCACAGTCCCTCATGCCTTCCCTCTTCCCTCAAGGGCTCCAGTGAACTTGGTCGGACATGAATCTCTCTACTTATGACTCCAAGGATGTCAGTGGCTAGGAAAATACCATCACACAACTTACCACCCTTAGGGAAATATCTCTCTCTCTCTCTCTCTCTCTCTCTCTCTCTCTCTCTCTCTCTCTCTCTCTCTCTCTTACTTCAATCTGCAGGCCTAACAACCTACTTCTTTAGCTCTCACAATCCATGATCCTGATCTAATCTCCAACTCATTGTCTCTACTCAACTGTGTAAGCTCTCGTTGCTTCCAGACTCATGTTCTCTTCCCAGACTGCTCCACTCCTAGACTCCTCAACACCGTTGAAAAAAGACCCCTTCTTTCCCATATGGATTTCCCTTTTTCCTTGATTTATTGACTCACACTCCTCTCAAGGAGGATTTTACTCATACTCATGCTCACAATAACTGCCTAAAGTGACTTCTCAAACCCACCCTCTTACAAACATTCAATGATTGTCTTTAGAAACACTCCAAAGGAAAATAGAAGGTTCATAACACAAGGTAAAATATATATAAGGTGGGTTGAGATTAATACCCATTGATATTTCCCTTTTGGACCCCTTGAACCCTTGGACCCTTCCCTCTCTTGTGGATACCTAGCCCCCCATTATTATGTCGGTTTTCACCTACAGTGGTGTTATCTTTATTTGTCATTATGATTTACAAAGTTTACATATTACGTCATTTGACCCTTGGCCACATTAATCAATATGGGATATTTTCCCCAAACATATTGACTCACCAATCTAAATTAAATTTATACAATTACATTATAATTTATGGAGATTAAAACCGAGGATGTTACATCCCCTACCCCTTATTTTTTAACTATCCTCAACTCACAACACCCTGCAGGTGTACACACATAGTACAATGCCAATATCTCTATCCTCTAGGAAGCATATAGGCTCTTCGGCCTAATATAACATAAACATTCCAACCCAAACATAAGTACATATGAAATCCATCCCAAAAACCACAGGTATAATGTAGGAACTCTAGCCTGAAACCATACATAATGGTATTACAATTTATAATTATTGCAGTGATTCCAATCAAGAGTCTCTCTTTCCTCTTAGTCTGCATAACCCAAGGAAGTGTACCCCATTCTCTGCTCCACAATCCCTCGGGATTTACCACTTCCCTCCAAGGCTTCAACATAGACCGACCAAGAAGTCTCAGAGATGCAGCTCTAGGAATCCCAACTACAACCACTTTACTTCTTTCAAGTTGCAACAAGTCCACTGGAATTTTATATTCTCTTCTCTTCTCTTCTATATATCTATATACTTTCAATTTTAGATGGTATTTCATTTATTATTCCTTTGTAATACACCACCTCTTGGGGTTCTTCATTTTTTTTTCTAGCTATACCTATAACAACCACTAAGAAACATACATGTTACATTTATTTTAAAATAGCAATTATATCATTTACAGGAGTTTCCAACTCCACAAAGGATACATTTTTTCAAAATGAAGTTTTCCATCATAATTCAATGCTTATTTGTATGGTTGTCCATTGCTTCACACATCTACCACCGGCAAGAATTCACCTCACAATTTTTTCTTAACACACCCTCATGATTTCAACCACCATACAATATGCATTAATGAAGTTTCATCTTCATTGCCATCCTCATCCTCCAGTATTAGGCATCCCCTTTGTTGTTACACATTCTCTTTGGGAGATCCATAATTTTCTCATTTGTGCACCACTATTTCCCAATATGAACCTTTTCTAGCCAAGTTCCACTTGGCCATTTTGTATTTCCAACAAATATCCCCCTATTGGCCACTTCTTCAACTTAGGCAATTAGTCCCAATTTTTACCTTGATAGACCCTTCCAACACCCTGGGATTGTGTACTTTGTCTCATTTTGTCACCTTGATATTAGAGTATTTTCAAATCATCTTAATCATCAAAACTATGGCATTCATTGCCATTATCTCTAGCCTCTCATTGGCTTTCTCAATGTTTTTGAACACTTCTCTTTACTCCATTGAGTAATTTTCTGTGACGCCTTGTACTGTCCGCTTAGGAACAATCTACTCATGTCGGAATGATACGTTTTTTTATTGGAATTTTCATTGAATAACCCTTATTATTTTTCCCTTTGAATTCTTTTTATTAGTACCTTGCATCCACTGTGCACTTTGATAATATAAGTGGCCTTCTTACTATGAATACTTTTAGATAAAAGTGGCTAATTTCTAGATAGGAATTATTTTTCAAGCATTCTTGTGCATTTTCTCAGAGGTGACTCACCCATCCCATGACTTACTCACCATCTTTGAGTTCCTTTCTTTTGTTTTGTGAATAAATATTCATTCATCATTACATGTCTATCTTCATGGATATGAAGTCTTACCTTACCTTTCTATGCTCATTAGTGACATTCTTCACCCACGGGATTCATGTTTTTATGTGAGAATCTATGTTGATTCTCCTTCTCAATACATTCAGACTCTATAGTATCTCTTCATGAGATCTCATTACTTTCATTATATGATCGATAGCTTTGCACTTCCTTCTACAGGATTCTCATAGTTTCAACCAGCTATGTTGACCCCACGAGGCTTCTATGCCCATTTGACTTAGTCCTTTCATTTCCCATGTTGAAATGAATCCCTCTCACCTCCTCTTAGTGGGTGAAATATCTCTAAGCATATTCCATATCTCTGGTCCCCATGCTACACCTTCTCTACTCAAAATCCTTTTCTACAAAATTTGTCACCATAAATAAATTATGTTAGATTAAATTAAAACAATCTAAGGATTATACACCATTTTTTTTTCTTAATCCCATCATACATCTTCTCTCTTCTTACCTGATAAATCTGATGCTCCAATCACTAATCTAAATGCATAGGATGATTTTGTTCCTTAACAACTTTCCAATGACTATTTTATTCCTTAATTATGTGCATTGAGTAGAACATTAAACCCCTTTAAAGTTCCTTGGGAATTTCCTTATGACGATGTCATTAGGTCTGCATGGCCTCCATATGTACCTTCTTAGTACACACAAATTGACGTCATCAATCCACTAACATCTACATGGACCTATCCATTTTATGTTATCTAATGTGGACCTTCTCTACACCGCTGGAAATAGGCCTTTGGGCATTCAATTATGCAACACTATTAGAAACACCTTATTGGGGAGTCCCATTCAGAATGCATAACCTACCAAGTTCATAGATCTTCCCAAAGTTCATGTACTACAACACTATCAAAAAATTGCTATTAGGTTCATTCCATTGGGATTTCACGATACACCATGCCTCAAGGTTTTGCCGAAGTTTGAAGCCCGCAACATTGTCAAACTCCCTCCATCGGACTTCGCCTATCGAGATGTTGAGGTTAACACTTTTTCAAGGCTTTTCTAAATCATGTATCTCACAAGGATATTGAACTTTCACTATCATGATTTTCCCCTCAGGGTGGAAACTTAACATACTCATGAATTCTTCCGCCATCTGAACCCTGCAACACTATAAAAAAATCCTATGTTGGACAAGACAACTTACCAAGTCACAATTTCCTCTTGAAATATACAATCTACAACACTTTCGGACCTTCGGGTTCAGGATTTTCCATTTGGATGACAATTTAAGTATTCACAATCCTTCTGAAAAATAAAGTCTGCAACATTGTCAAACTTTCACTTTCAGGATTTTCCATCGGATATACAAATTGAATTACTCACAAATTCTGTCAAAATCTGAAGTCTTCAACACTACTCCCGCAAGATATCAAGTCCTCAAGTCTTATGTTCTATAACTTACTAAAACACAAGGTCCATAATACTATTGAGAATGCCCCATTGGGGAAATCTATTCGAAAAATACTACTTTCCAAACATAAATATTTACCTGAAGTTTGGAGCCTGTAGTACTATCAGACTTCCCCCATTAGACTATTTTTTTCTGCAATGTCTTCTGAATAGGCCCCCTAACCATTGATATCCAATGGATGGTCAAGATCAAATCTTGACATACATTGTATGGTCAATATTTATCCTTGAAATTTGACTGATAACTCTCGACCTTTACAATTAGCAACTATGGGTCTCATTTCCTAATTGCCACATGGAAATCTTTGATTTGCCTACCCTTGTTGATGTGTCTCTTGACATGGTATGATGACATGGAATGTTGACTCATAAATATGACATGGAATTCCAACACCCTTTGTTAACATGTATCAAATGATGGGATTCCACTTTTCAATTGACATGGCACTTATGCCATCGTATGTTAATGTGTCATTTGACGTGGCATTTGACTCATCCTATTGATGTGGCATTCTTTTCTTCTCATATTCCTCTCAAGAAAGAATATTCATATCACAGATAAAATGACATATGATCACCCAGATCAATGGTCCTCATCAAGTTTGGGCTCAAAGGTGGTCAACTGATAATCCTCACCCCTTCATCTTGAAATTTGAATTCAATAGGCTTGCAAACTCGTGCCCTTGGGATCCTCCCATCAAAATGACATATTTTCATGTCTTGGGATTCTTCCGCAACACAAATTTTGATAGGATTGCAGACTCGTGCCTTTGGGATTATCATTATGCTATGCCTCAGGATTCTTCCACAACCCGAATTTATGATGGATGACCAAGATTTAATCCTGACGCAATGGATGGTCCTTGTCCTCTCAGGATTGTGTCACTTCTCTTTTTGAATAGACTTTTCCAAAATGCACTTCCAAAAGCTATGACGGTCGAAAAATATTGATCTCTTAGATCAAATGGTCCAGATACCCATGGGTTTACAACTATATGGTCGCTAGCTTTTCCTGTGGGTTGAAGTCAAGAATCTCGCAAGCCATCAAGTCCATGCCAATTTAACCCTGCCATGCAACCATCTACATGGACTCCAAGTCAACCTGATTTGTACTCTTATCAGCATGACATCACGATCCTCAAGGTTTCTCAACATCGTGCTTCCATAACCAGATCCGTATTTATCCCTTATTTTTTACAGAACGCTATAACTTGCTCATTCAACCAGATCTTGGGACGTATATGGAACTTTCCCATGAAGGGTCTACACTTCCATGTGAGACAGTTGGCTTAGGTTGATGGATAGTTAGTATGGATTGTTGGTTTTCATTGATTTCAACCATTGGAGAGTGATATTTTAGATTGATGTGAACTCTTAGTGATTGATTTCAACCCTTGGAGAAAGTCTTGTAGAGAATTCTGGTAGCACAAAGGTTTGGGTAATGGACCCAAGGTTATTTCATGTATAATGGTATGAGTTTTAATATATTTGAAGGTAATACTATTATATATATATAGTACATGTCATTCCATTTCTGGTGGTATGTGGAACATCACATAACTCCTCATGGTTAGAGAGTTATGTCCATGAGAAGTTGGAGAACCCTGGTTTGGGTAATGGAACCAAGTTTGTTTGATGGATAATGGTATGAGTTTTGATATATTTGCAGGAAAGAATGTTCTATATGGATAGTACATGTCATTCCATTTCCATTGGTATGTGTAACATTACATAACTCCTCACGATTAGAGAGGTATGGCCATGTGAAGTTGGAGAAACCTCACGAGTCATCTAGAAGCCCCAAAAGGTCAAAGTAGTCAAAGTGGTTTAAGAGAATTTAGAAGGTAAATAATAAAGTGAAGTGATGAGTGTACTATAATTCAAAGTGAATACAAAAGAAATTATTTAAATAATAAAGTTAATGGAGAAATTAGAAGTGGGTTAACCCTAAAATAAGGAAAGTGGGTTAAGATGGTTAAAAGGTAACCCCTTGAGGAAGCTACATGAAAGTATAAATAAGAGGCAAGGCTCTCTCATTTTAATCACACTTGAGCATATTGAATATCTATAGGTGACTAAGGTAACCAAAGGATATCTAAGTCGAATTTCAAAGGGAAGGTGAAATAAAGAAGGCTGAAATTCAAGGGAGGATAAATTATTTTGATGATGCTTTCTAAGGTATGTTATTTACAGGTCATCTCACCATTTTCGCAATAATTTTTTTTCTAGAATGATTCAGACCATGAAATTGGGAGGAAAATGAGGAAACATATCCAAGTAGATGTGATACAAATTTCATCTTGTGGGTCGTTTTAATTTTGGAGTTACACGTCGTGGAAAATAGGGTTTGTGGTTAGTCCTGAAACTAGTCTAAAACAGGTGTTTCGGGTAAAAATGTCATAACTTATTCATAACAGATCCAAATTCAGTAACACCAAGTACATTCATTAGTATTCTGTGTACAATTTTCATACCCATACAACAAATATTCTATGAGGAGCACGCTCTACAAGTTCGCTCTATAAAATAAGCCAGAATTCAACAAGGTATGCCATTTTTGCTATAACTCCTTTTCTGAGAGGTTCCAAGTAGTGAAGTCTGGAGGAATTGAATAAAATATACTAAAGAACATTGTGTATCATTTTTAGAGATTTATTCATTACAGGTACAGATTTATGATTATTTCAAGTTAGGGTTGTTGACTAATTGAAAACTAGTCATGTGAGACTAAAGTAAAATTTGATGAAAATGCTAGTCTCTTGTTAAGGAAGGTTTGGAGGTATGTGATCATATACACCAGGTCTATTATAGAGTTACAAATCAGATTTAGATGATGAAATTGATGAGGGGTTTTGGTTGAGGTACATGTTGGGTACATGGTTGAGACAAGTAGTTGATGAGTTGGCACATACATGAGGTGTATAGTTGATGATTTTGGTACATCTTGACGAGTCATATTTGATGAGTAGTTGATACATGATTGGTACATACTTGGTACATGGTTGGAGGAACTTGTTATTAGTATTGTTGACACATGGTTTATGGATTATGTAGCATACTTGTATTGGTATATTATTAGAAGAACATATTGATCTTGGTGATGATTATGAGTTATTGTGTTATGCTTGGTTGATGCACATCTTTGAGATTTGTCTTGGTGATTGATCTCGGTGAGTAGATCTGATTTGGTTGATAATATTGATGAGACAAGTTGTTGTGATAGGTTGTTTGGAAAGGTTGTTGTAACATGTTATTTGTGTAGGTTTGGTGCATGGTTGATGCACTTGTTCATGGTACAGGTTGGTGCATGGTTGATGCACTTGTTTATGGTACAGGTTGATTAAAGGTTGTTTGGAACAGGTTGGTGCATGGTCGATGCACTTCTTTATGGTACAGGTTGATTACAGGTTGAGGTACAGGTTGGTGCATGGTTGAAGCACTTGTTTATGGTATAGGTTGAGGTATAGGTTTATGCATGGTTTAGGTTATTGGTACAGGTTGTTTGGTGCAAGTTGTTTGGTACAATTTTACTTTAGTATATCTCATAGTGATAGTGTGATAATGGTTCCATCATTCTACTTCTACGTCAAGGAGGTTGTAGACATCTTCTGGTTGTAGCCGGAGAACATAGGGGATTATAGCCTCCTTCTGGTTGTATCCATAGAATTGGGGAGTTGGATCTTCCCTCGGGTTGTAGCCTAAGAAACTAGGGGGTTGTAGCCTCCTTCTGGTTGTAGCTAGAGAATTGGGGATTTGGAGCTTCCCTCGGGTTGTATCTTGAGAAACTAGGGGGTTGGAGCCTCCTTCCAATTGCAGCTGGAAAACAAAGGAAGTTGGTGCTTCTAATGAATGTAATTCTTAAAGACATATAAGAACAAGCATTATGTGGTTTTCTCCCACTTTGGGTTTCCACGTAAAAACATTGGTGTACTGTGTATGTGTATGATTTCTCATTTGTTCATTGTTTATTTACTCTGAAACTATTGGATGATAATGCTACATTGATATAACACTTTCATATTGTGGTTAAAAAGGATTGAATTTCTTTATTATTGATTCACCCCACCCCCTCTCAATAATCCAACAATTGGTACCGGAGTAGGTTCCTTCAAGAAAAAATTTAACCACTAGAAGGAGATCATGGATTATTATGAAAATGGAGTACCAATGTTTAATGGTTAGAATGGTTTTAAGAATGAGATGTGGAGCAGAAGGACGAAAGTATTTTTCAGGCACAGGGACATTATATTTGGCTATCATTTTTTACAAGATACGATAATTCAAAAAGGGAAAAGGCTGCAACCAAGAAGGAAGTGAAGAAGAATAACAAACTAGTGATGGATTTCATCTGGGAAGGATTATCTAATACAGTGAGAGAAACGGTTGGTAAATTTTCATCAACCAAAGAACTTTGGGATAAGTTACATGACATATATTCTTCACCCATCACAAATTCATAAAATGCCAAAGAAGATGTAGATACAAATCAAGAAGAATTATGTTCACCATGTCAAACAGATTCAGAAGATGAAGAGTATATAATCACCAAGAGTATGTTGTTTTGCTTTAATTGTGAAAAACGCAGACATCTTGAAATAGAATTCCATGAAGGAAATGAGATAGAAAAACTAATTGAAAAGGATGACAATTATGAAGCGGAATCGATTAGTGCTTTAGATGAACTAAGAGAATAAAACAAGTCACTCAAGAAAGAATTGATGAAACAAAAGGAAAGTGTTCACATTTTTTAAGAAGCCCAATAGGTCATCAAGAACTTAAGAACTCGGCTATAAGAAGCCAGAAAGATCAAAGAAAATCGTGAATATCAAAAGAAGTATTTGGAATCCAACATAGAAGAACAAAAGGAAGAAGCAGAAATGAGAGAGAATATATTGACAGATCATCTTAAGGAAAGAACTAACGGTCTAAACCAGCCTGAGGCAGAGTTTGTTCAAGAAGAGAAAGAACTTGAAGAAGAAATAATCACATTAAAAATTCAGCTTGAAGAAGCGAAAAGAATAGAAGAAGTCGTGAAGTCTCAGATAATGAAGAAAGAGAAAGAGGTTGAGAAGATTGAAGAAGAATTTGTCACATTGAGATGTAAAATTTTCAAGCTCAACAAGAACGTTGAAGAGACAAAAACATCCACATCAATTACATAAAATGATGGGAAGCACTCTAGGTTGCTAGAAAAGAAGAATGAACATAATAGAAAGAGTTATGCAGAAATACTCAAAGGAAGGAATCATGGTCAACCAGAATCTAAGAAAACTATTGAAGATACATCTTCAAGAAGACCATCCATGTTCAAGACACAAAGAATCTTCAATCATGATTATGATCAATCAAGGTAAAAATTCAAAAGGACTACACCAAAAAGAAGATCATTCACTCCTAGGTATGCAAAATGATTTTATGGTCATTTTTTTATTGTAGTAATTTTGAACATAAGGTTCCATATTGCAGGGATTATAAAAGCAATGTTCAAGCAAGAAGTGCCTATGTGGTCACACGTAACATTGAGTTTTACAAATGTCATAACTATGGACACATAGCCAGTGATTGTAGAAGCATGATCGATACTTCCATGAAAGAGAACATTGATATCAGATATAAGAAATTATGGATATGAAAACAGGAAGAAAAGGTGAACAAATACCAGGTACCAGAGATCGCAAGATTGGCAATAAAATGAGATGAAGAAAATTCTACAGAAAGAAACAAACCCTCTACAAAGGCACACATAAATGAGACAATAAAAGCTCTTGTATGTCAAGAAACCCCATGCACAAATGTATTACCCTCGTCCACTTCATACTCCTTACATGACTTAGAGAGGGTCCACTTGGGAAACACTCCTTGAATTAGGGAATGATTCACCCAATATGCCACCATGACAACCCTCCCATACCTAAATTTGGCAAGTTGCATAAGTTCTTTGAGCATTTGTTTATTTTGAGTGGGGGGACTTGATGCACATGTTTGGGTGGTTATTTTATTATGTGTGGCCTACATGGAATGATTCTTGTGACTTGTGAGCCCTTGGAGGGTGACTTTTATTGTATTTGCAGGCCCTTGATAGGTGGAAGACATTTTGTGAAGGCACAAGGTCACTTGGACTTTCACTTGGGGCTTGAATCCCACAGGATGGATGATGCATCTTTGATTCTTAGACACTTGGGTCAGAGACATTTCCTTTGGAGGCACTTGACGGTCCCTTGTAGGTGATTTGATATCCTTCCTAGCCCCAACAACTTTCCTTTGGAGGCATTACACTACACTTATGGGGTATGACATCACATATGGAAGGATAGGGTTTGATGGTGTTGGTGGTTTTGATGATGAATTGTCACTTTTTTACCTCTTTCCATGCTTTGAAGCACTATGTGGCTTGGTCCATGGCCTTTGGAGGCCCAACAACTTCTTCTAGAAGGAAAAATGTCTCCCTTGAAGGCCAATTAGGGCTTGATGTCACACTTTTTAGGGGAATCTTTTGTAAAATTGAATTTTGAAAATGTGATGGGTAAATTGGAGGAGGTCGGTCTCCCTAATTGTGTTTTACCCTAAATATAAGTGGACAAACTTTGTGTAGATGACCTTTTATAAATAAAGGTCATTTCATTTCATTTTGGCATAACAATCTCACTTGAGAATTACATATACATGGATGAAATGTTCGTCCCTCTTGGGAAAATCACATATCTCTCTCTTTGATTATATTTGGATGCTAAACACATGTCTTTAGAGATAAAGTGCCATGCTATCTCTTGGATGCTTGTCTCTTGCTATGGTGATGAAATGTTCTTGGTAGATAATGGTTTATCTTGCTATTTTCTTGAAATTGGCAAGGAATTTCTGCATTTTGTTGGTATTTATTTATTGTTTCATGGTTATTCTCATCTAATCCCTTGGAAGAGTATAAGGGAGTATAAGAGAAAAAGGTTGTTAGGAGGAGTAAAAGGGCTTACACCCTCCTAGATTTACCTTGTTAGGATTACTTTCTATAGGGAGTAAAAGGGATTGCACCCCGAGAGAAGTAGTAGATCTAGCCTTACACAAGAATAATATATAACTCATTGACAAGGAACTAACCTTAATTTGCATTGGAGAAATAAAATCATTGCATTCGTATACGTGAAATTGAGAGATATTGTATTTGTTCAAGTCATAATATTTTCTAAGTGTTATAAGCTTGTTTATTTCCTAAGGGCGTCCAACTTATCCTAGTAGTTCTCTTAATGTAATTAAATTAAAGCTACATCCATTAGGGATGCAACAAACATCACTTTCTCTTATCTATTGCTCACTTTTCCACCGCTGAAATTTACTTGTGAACCTAGATTACTGTTCTAGTGCTCATTGGCTATATTTTCTACGGTTTACTTGTTGATTTTTGTGGTTAGAATTTTCTGCTGTATCATTTGTTTTCTACAACCACTTGTATGTAATAATAAATTACTGATAACATCTAATAAACAACCCTAATTTCCATTAAATTCTTGGACTTTTCAATAGAAGTTAAACTAGTCATTGCTAGCCTGGGTTCTATTATCTTTTACTTGAATTTTGGCAACATATTTTGCAGCCATTTTCTAATTTACTTTGCTGATATAAATATGATATACTGCTGCAATTTAGGAAAGCAAGCTTTCCTTGCTTGTCCTCTTGGTTATTTGGCTTGTATATCGATCAATTGTCTTGTCGCGGGCATGTTTAACTTTGCCTTGCAGGTACACTACACTTTGGAAACCTCCTATCATAAATGCAACCTCTTTCTAGGCCTTTTTTCACTTCCAAACTTGAATTATACAGGTTTCATTGATCATTCTATCACTTTACATCTCAACACCCCTAGGGTCACCTGGTTTCCCCCCTTGTGGTGACTTATCATCACTAAAGCAAAGAGAGTATCTATATAAGGTGACCGTGAGTAGTTACTCTGATAGTTGTCTCACTCTTTTGGATTATATGATTAAATCATTCATGTATATAATATTCATGGTTTTTGTAAAAGAATAGGAACATAAAGTGAGGTGAAACAATTTTTATTTTATTTTTATACATATAATGTAGACACGAATAAATGTGGTGATAGCATATGAGAGAGCATATGTGTGACCTAAATTAACGCATGGTGGTAAATCTATAGTTTGCATGAAAAAGGGGTTAAAACACACAATAACATTCAATATGTCCATGCCTATAAGAACTTCAATATCCTTATGACTATGATTATATAAAAGAAAGTGAATGGAAGTCCCTGTACGATGATGGAGCATGTAGTGAAGTGATGGATGGACAACGATATTTGGTATGGAAAGAAGTGTAAGTAATTTTTAAGTGAACAATATATTATTATTTTATATAATTAATGAGACATAATCGTAAAATAAAAGATGTATCAGATACGTTCTCAACCAAAAAGAGTCATGAGAGGCAGTTAAATGTTTTATTGTTATGAAAAAAAAGCATGTATAAAATAGTTATATCAAAGTTTTTCATTTCTTAAGGGAGTAGAAAACACACACATTTAAGGATGTAATCTCAAAAAAAGAAGGGGGTTGTGAGGGACGAAATGACCAAATTTATGTTTAAAATGTGGAATCACAAGGGAACATGCTCCAACATGGAAGATGAATGGATATGATATGGAAGAAAAATTGATGGGGGCATTAGATATATGGCATTCCTATTCTAACAATTGGTGAAGAATCTAAATCCAACAAATGTCACAATTTGTATAAATATGTCAACATCGATTAAAATGGGTGATTATGCTCACTCCCTTTCTCTATTTTGCTATAGATTTCTTAGTTGTTGTTAAGTGGTGAATAAGTTAACTACGGTTATAAAATTAGTGCTATGATTGTGAAAAGCCTCAACCAAAGTGACAAGTATAAAATCTATAGTTGATTGTATGTCTTGGAATATTTTTAATGGAGAATATAGAAAATATATAAGATGAATTCATGGAAGTTTTTGAGTTGTAAGAAACATATGGAATGATTATTTGTTCAACATTTATTCAAGGACATTTCCTCTTAAAGAGGGGAAGAATGGTAAATAATTCACTCAATTCGAGAGATAATAAACCCATGAGTACCTGTAAGATGGGAATAAAGCAAACTAGTCATAAATTATGAAAATTCCACAAGAAGAAGGGAATAAACACCTAATCATAATGGAAATACTCTCCTTAAATGAATGATCCAAAGACATAAAGTGACATAAGAACCTTTGGTAATGAAATATATACAAAACTGAGAATTCAAATATCAGTAAATTATGGCATGCCAGTAAGGCCAATGACAACTCAGTGCCAAATTTCATATCACATGAAGTATCAACCTTCTTATTGTAAGAAGAAGAATTATATTTAGAAAATTATTGGTATATGGATGCACACCACTAGTAGTGCTAATTATTCTTTATACATTTAGCTTATCTTGAAAAACTTAACCAAGTAGATCCATGTGGTAGATGGATGTTTTAATGATAATTCTCACATTAGACATGATATCTCATATTCCTTGTATACATAACCATGTAAGCTAGAGGCTCAATTTTGATGATGAATCATGATAAGAATGTCCATGATGTTCTATTACTTTTCATGCATTAAGTGTTAAGACAATGTTTATGTTCATGATGTTATGTTATCTTAAGAACCCTATGGTATTTACATATGATGTTATGTGGTTTCATTTATTATTGCTTGAATTGTTTGGATAAATACTGTGTAAGAAGTTTTGAAACATCCAACATTTCAAATAGACACTCCACCCATCATCAGGGTCATGGAGGTGGTAAATATGAAAAGAGTGTTGAGGTTTAGGTTTAAATAGGAAGATTAAAATTGACCGTTGAGGACGATGAATAATAATAATAATTCAGAATAGTCATTAAGGTTCGCAGATAATAATAAAAAATGGAAAAAGTCATTAAGACTAAGGATAAATGATAAATAATAAAATAATGACGGGTGAATTTGTCCACTCGAAACGTTGGACGTTTCAAAACTGCTTACACAATATTTATCTAGAAAATTCAAGCAATATGACTAACTACGAAATCCTACATACTCACATCCATTTATTATGTTGATGTAATATATCTTTGATAAGATATGTTGAAGTTATAATATTATGATTTAGCTCTATCACTTGATTGCAACTTCTGGGACAGATAGGAGTTCCACTGAACCTCCTGTGTATTTTTTGGCTAAGCAAGGTGGAGATATCAAGGGTCAAGGTTAAGGGCCATGGTTGGGTCTAGGTCAAGTATTTCAAGATGTGATGGTACCTTATACTTACATACAATTTTTATGACGAGATGTTTAATGATGACATGTGTGAGTATGTGTTTTCTTACTATTTGAGATGTCATGATGATAATGATGTTGAGTTCTCATGATGACATGCAAGACTTAACATGTGGATTCTTTTCTATGGGATGATATTATGATTATAACTAATGCATTGGTTGCATGTTTTGAGGTGGTGATTGACAGAAAACCACCAGTTGGTCGAGAGAGTCGATTTATTTGATGATCTTGTAAGAGACCATACTTATGAAGGAGAGGATATACAAGTAACGCCTTATGGATTGGGGAAAAACTCAACCAACCAACCTATGTGAGTGGTTCTTTTTCCTAGTGGGACCATATTGAGAAGACCATAGTGCCTACTATAGATTTGTGATGTCGAAGACCAGGGGAAAGGATGGAGTATTACTCATTGGTGGTGTTGTGGGATTAGACTTTGATGCATGGGGCTTGTACCTGGTATTTGTGGAGGAATTTTAGGTCAACCTTTCAAGATGCCTAGGGTATGTGAGTACCATACTAGGTGCCTTCTTGGGTAGATGTGGTCTGGAGCCTTGGGGCTCCGGATAGGCCAATAGGATTTAGGCCTAGTTCTGAAAATTGAGAAGAAAATATAGAGAGTGCTCGCGCTTCCCTGATGTTTTTGTGTGGACTTTCCATGCTTATTGCAGTCACTTGGGTGGCTTTATACTAGTCTAGTAGAGGGTGTTATGGATTATACGGGAAGAAAATAAAAAGCTTATCCATAACATAAATAACATTAACTTCGAGATGAAGTTCCTTGAAGGGGAGGAGTATGTAATTCCCCATAATAATAATAAATATATAATAATAATAATAATAAATAATAATAATAAACATGTGGTATAAAAATAGAAAGAAAATAAATAAATAAAAGGAATTACTTTATTATTAGAATAAAAAGGGTAAAAATAAGAAAAAAGATAAATTTATGGACAACTAAATTAAGAAAGGTTAAGAAAAAGGAAATTGCATGATTAGTTACTTAAATAAAAGTGTAACTCATGAATGGAACTTCTTGCATGGATGGTAATAATAACTCTATATATTGAAGGTGGAAAAGGAAGTGGGGGATCTTTTGCTACTGCAATTGACAGAAAGGCTTGGAAGATGAAATAGGTAGTTTATTGAGGGCTCGGGGGCTCTTAGTCGCTATGATTGAGAGGTTGGTTGTTACGAGAGTCATTCCCCTCACTATGTTGCGACATGTTGGATCAAATCTTGAGAGCACAACAATTCGACATGTATAGCCTTGTAAGTCAATGTCTTCAAATATTAAGTAAGATTCTCGCCACTCACTCACTCTTGTTAATTATGTGATCATAATCAATGTATTTATACTTTCTTCGTTTAATGCATGAAAATTGAAATATTTACTTATGATTTTAATTGAATTGGAATTTGGACCATTACACCTAGGGTATTCTCCCTATTGTTTGTTGAGTTACATTTTATTTCAAAGGATTTAAATCCGAGTTTATGTGCATTTTGTATTTGATTTAAACCCTTTCAAATCTACCATAGGGTCTTTCTATGTTGTTGATCATCCCACAATTCAAAAGTGAAAATATTTGTGTGGTTGTAAGGCCAATGTTTGGTGGAGTGAAAGTTTCAACCATGTG
>ML824107.1:31231-74289 GCA_009831015.1 Picea engelmannii | reverse complement strand
ATGTAGCATACTTGTATTGGTATATTATTAGAAGAACATATTGATCTTGGTGATGATTATGAGTTATTGTGTTATGCTTGGTTGATGCACATCTTTGAGATTTGTCTTGGTGATTGATCTCGGTGAGTAGATCTGATTTGGTTGATAATATTGATGAGACAAGTTGTTGTGATAGGTTGTTTGGAAAGGTTGTTGTAACATGTTATTTGTGTAGGTTTGGTGCATGGTTGATGCACTTGTTCATGGTACAGGTTGGTGCATGGTTGATGCACTTGTTTATGGTACAGGTTGATTAAAGGTTGTTTGGAACAGGTTGGTGCATGGTCGATGCACTTCTTTATGGTACAGGTTGATTACAGGTTGAGGTACAGGTTGGTGCATGGTTGAAGCACTTGTTTATGGTATAGGTTGAGGTATAGGTTTATGCATGGTTTAGGTTATTGGTACAGGTTGTTTGGTGCAAGTTGTTTGGTACAATTTTACTTTAGTATATCTCATAGTGATAGTGTGATAATGGTTCCATCATTCTACTTCTACGTCAAGGAGGTTGTAGACATCTTCTGGTTGTAGCCGGAGAACATAGGGGATTATAGCCTCCTTCTGGTTGTATCCATAGAATTGGGGAGTTGGATCTTCCCTCGGGTTGTAGCCTAAGAAACTAGGGGGTTGTAGCCTCCTTCTGGTTGTAGCTAGAGAATTGGGGATTTGGAGCTTCCCTCGGGTTGTATCTTGAGAAACTAGGGGGTTGGAGCCTCCTTCCAATTGCAGCTGGAAAACAAAGGAAGTTGGTGCTTCTAATGAATGTAATTCTTAAAGACATATAAGAACAAGCATTATGTGGTTTTCTCCCACTTTGGGTTTCCACGTAAAAACATTGGTGTACTGTGTATGTGTATGATTTCTCATTTGTTCATTGTTTATTTACTCTGAAACTATTGGATGATAATGCTACATTGATATAACACTTTCATATTGTGGTTAAAAAGGATTGAATTTCTTTATTATTGATTCACCCCACCCCCTCTCAATAATCCAACAATTGGTACCGGAGTAGGTTCCTTCAAGAAAAAATTTAACCACTAGAAGGAGATCATGGATTATTATGAAAATGGAGTACCAATGTTTAATGGTTAGAATGGTTTTAAGAATGAGATGTGGAGCAGAAGGACGAAAGTATTTTTCAGGCACAGGGACATTATATTTGGCTATCATTTTTTACAAGATACGATAATTCAAAAAGGGAAAAGGCTGCAACCAAGAAGGAAGTGAAGAAGAATAACAAACTAGTGATGGATTTCATCTGGGAAGGATTATCTAATACAGTGAGAGAAACGGTTGGTAAATTTTCATCAACCAAAGAACTTTGGGATAAGTTACATGACATATATTCTTCACCCATCACAAATTCATAAAATGCCAAAGAAGATGTAGATACAAATCAAGAAGAATTATGTTCACCATGTCAAACAGATTCAGAAGATGAAGAGTATATAATCACCAAGAGTATGTTGTTTTGCTTTAATTGTGAAAAACGCAGACATCTTGAAATAGAATTCCATGAAGGAAATGAGATAGAAAAACTAATTGAAAAGGATGACAATTATGAAGCGGAATCGATTAGTGCTTTAGATGAACTAAGAGAATAAAACAAGTCACTCAAGAAAGAATTGATGAAACAAAAGGAAAGTGTTCACATTTTTTAAGAAGCCCAATAGGTCATCAAGAACTTAAGAACTCGGCTATAAGAAGCCAGAAAGATCAAAGAAAATCGTGAATATCAAAAGAAGTATTTGGAATCCAACATAGAAGAACAAAAGGAAGAAGCAGAAATGAGAGAGAATATATTGACAGATCATCTTAAGGAAAGAACTAACGGTCTAAACCAGCCTGAGGCAGAGTTTGTTCAAGAAGAGAAAGAACTTGAAGAAGAAATAATCACATTAAAAATTCAGCTTGAAGAAGCGAAAAGAATAGAAGAAGTCGTGAAGTCTCAGATAATGAAGAAAGAGAAAGAGGTTGAGAAGATTGAAGAAGAATTTGTCACATTGAGATGTAAAATTTTCAAGCTCAACAAGAACGTTGAAGAGACAAAAACATCCACATCAATTACATAAAATGATGGGAAGCACTCTAGGTTGCTAGAAAAGAAGAATGAACATAATAGAAAGAGTTATGCAGAAATACTCAAAGGAAGGAATCATGGTCAACCAGAATCTAAGAAAACTATTGAAGATACATCTTCAAGAAGACCATCCATGTTCAAGACACAAAGAATCTTCAATCATGATTATGATCAATCAAGGTAAAAATTCAAAAGGACTACACCAAAAAGAAGATCATTCACTCCTAGGTATGCAAAATGATTTTATGGTCATTTTTTTATTGTAGTAATTTTGAACATAAGGTTCCATATTGCAGGGATTATAAAAGCAATGTTCAAGCAAGAAGTGCCTATGTGGTCACACGTAACATTGAGTTTTACAAATGTCATAACTATGGACACATAGCCAGTGATTGTAGAAGCATGATCGATACTTCCATGAAAGAGAACATTGATATCAGATATAAGAAATTATGGATATGAAAACAGGAAGAAAAGGTGAACAAATACCAGGTACCAGAGATCGCAAGATTGGCAATAAAATGAGATGAAGAAAATTCTACAGAAAGAAACAAACCCTCTACAAAGGCACACATAAATGAGACAATAAAAGCTCTTGTATGTCAAGAAACCCCATGCACAAATGTATTACCCTCGTCCACTTCATACTCCTTACATGACTTAGAGAGGGTCCACTTGGGAAACACTCCTTGAATTAGGGAATGATTCACCCAATATGCCACCATGACAACCCTCCCATACCTAAATTTGGCAAGTTGCATAAGTTCTTTGAGCATTTGTTTATTTTGAGTGGGGGGACTTGATGCACATGTTTGGGTGGTTATTTTATTATGTGTGGCCTACATGGAATGATTCTTGTGACTTGTGAGCCCTTGGAGGGTGACTTTTATTGTATTTGCAGGCCCTTGATAGGTGGAAGACATTTTGTGAAGGCACAAGGTCACTTGGACTTTCACTTGGGGCTTGAATCCCACAGGATGGATGATGCATCTTTGATTCTTAGACACTTGGGTCAGAGACATTTCCTTTGGAGGCACTTGACGGTCCCTTGTAGGTGATTTGATATCCTTCCTAGCCCCAACAACTTTCCTTTGGAGGCATTACACTACACTTATGGGGTATGACATCACATATGGAAGGATAGGGTTTGATGGTGTTGGTGGTTTTGATGATGAATTGTCACTTTTTTACCTCTTTCCATGCTTTGAAGCACTATGTGGCTTGGTCCATGGCCTTTGGAGGCCCAACAACTTCTTCTAGAAGGAAAAATGTCTCCCTTGAAGGCCAATTAGGGCTTGATGTCACACTTTTTAGGGGAATCTTTTGTAAAATTGAATTTTGAAAATGTGATGGGTAAATTGGAGGAGGTCGGTCTCCCTAATTGTGTTTTACCCTAAATATAAGTGGACAAACTTTGTGTAGATGACCTTTTATAAATAAAGGTCATTTCATTTCATTTTGGCATAACAATCTCACTTGAGAATTACATATACATGGATGAAATGTTCGTCCCTCTTGGGAAAATCACATATCTCTCTCTTTGATTATATTTGGATGCTAAACACATGTCTTTAGAGATAAAGTGCCATGCTATCTCTTGGATGCTTGTCTCTTGCTATGGTGATGAAATGTTCTTGGTAGATAATGGTTTATCTTGCTATTTTCTTGAAATTGGCAAGGAATTTCTGCATTTTGTTGGTATTTATTTATTGTTTCATGGTTATTCTCATCTAATCCCTTGGAAGAGTATAAGGGAGTATAAGAGAAAAAGGTTGTTAGGAGGAGTAAAAGGGCTTACACCCTCCTAGATTTACCTTGTTAGGATTACTTTCTATAGGGAGTAAAAGGGATTGCACCCCGAGAGAAGTAGTAGATCTAGCCTTACACAAGAATAATATATAACTCATTGACAAGGAACTAACCTTAATTTGCATTGGAGAAATAAAATCATTGCATTCGTATACGTGAAATTGAGAGATATTGTATTTGTTCAAGTCATAATATTTTCTAAGTGTTATAAGCTTGTTTATTTCCTAAGGGCGTCCAACTTATCCTAGTAGTTCTCTTAATGTAATTAAATTAAAGCTACATCCATTAGGGATGCAACAAACATCACTTTCTCTTATCTATTGCTCACTTTTCCACCGCTGAAATTTACTTGTGAACCTAGATTACTGTTCTAGTGCTCATTGGCTATATTTTCTACGGTTTACTTGTTGATTTTTGTGGTTAGAATTTTCTGCTGTATCATTTGTTTTCTACAACCACTTGTATGTAATAATAAATTACTGATAACATCTAATAAACAACCCTAATTTCCATTAAATTCTTGGACTTTTCAATAGAAGTTAAACTAGTCATTGCTAGCCTGGGTTCTATTATCTTTTACTTGAATTTTGGCAACATATTTTGCAGCCATTTTCTAATTTACTTTGCTGATATAAATATGATATACTGCTGCAATTTAGGAAAGCAAGCTTTCCTTGCTTGTCCTCTTGGTTATTTGGCTTGTATATCGATCAATTGTCTTGTCGCGGGCATGTTTAACTTTGCCTTGCAGGTACACTACACTTTGGAAACCTCCTATCATAAATGCAACCTCTTTCTAGGCCTTTTTTCACTTCCAAACTTGAATTATACAGGTTTCATTGATCATTCTATCACTTTACATCTCAACACCCCTAGGGTCACCTGGTTTCCCCCCTTGTGGTGACTTATCATCACTAAAGCAAAGAGAGTATCTATATAAGGTGACCGTGAGTAGTTACTCTGATAGTTGTCTCACTCTTTTGGATTATATGATTAAATCATTCATGTATATAATATTCATGGTTTTTGTAAAAGAATAGGAACATAAAGTGAGGTGAAACAATTTTTATTTTATTTTTATACATATAATGTAGACACGAATAAATGTGGTGATAGCATATGAGAGAGCATATGTGTGACCTAAATTAACGCATGGTGGTAAATCTATAGTTTGCATGAAAAAGGGGTTAAAACACACAATAACATTCAATATGTCCATGCCTATAAGAACTTCAATATCCTTATGACTATGATTATATAAAAGAAAGTGAATGGAAGTCCCTGTACGATGATGGAGCATGTAGTGAAGTGATGGATGGACAACGATATTTGGTATGGAAAGAAGTGTAAGTAATTTTTAAGTGAACAATATATTATTATTTTATATAATTAATGAGACATAATCGTAAAATAAAAGATGTATCAGATACGTTCTCAACCAAAAAGAGTCATGAGAGGCAGTTAAATGTTTTATTGTTATGAAAAAAAAGCATGTATAAAATAGTTATATCAAAGTTTTTCATTTCTTAAGGGAGTAGAAAACACACACATTTAAGGATGTAATCTCAAAAAAAGAAGGGGGTTGTGAGGGACGAAATGACCAAATTTATGTTTAAAATGTGGAATCACAAGGGAACATGCTCCAACATGGAAGATGAATGGATATGATATGGAAGAAAAATTGATGGGGGCATTAGATATATGGCATTCCTATTCTAACAATTGGTGAAGAATCTAAATCCAACAAATGTCACAATTTGTATAAATATGTCAACATCGATTAAAATGGGTGATTATGCTCACTCCCTTTCTCTATTTTGCTATAGATTTCTTAGTTGTTGTTAAGTGGTGAATAAGTTAACTACGGTTATAAAATTAGTGCTATGATTGTGAAAAGCCTCAACCAAAGTGACAAGTATAAAATCTATAGTTGATTGTATGTCTTGGAATATTTTTAATGGAGAATATAGAAAATATATAAGATGAATTCATGGAAGTTTTTGAGTTGTAAGAAACATATGGAATGATTATTTGTTCAACATTTATTCAAGGACATTTCCTCTTAAAGAGGGGAAGAATGGTAAATAATTCACTCAATTCGAGAGATAATAAACCCATGAGTACCTGTAAGATGGGAATAAAGCAAACTAGTCATAAATTATGAAAATTCCACAAGAAGAAGGGAATAAACACCTAATCATAATGGAAATACTCTCCTTAAATGAATGATCCAAAGACATAAAGTGACATAAGAACCTTTGGTAATGAAATATATACAAAACTGAGAATTCAAATATCAGTAAATTATGGCATGCCAGTAAGGCCAATGACAACTCAGTGCCAAATTTCATATCACATGAAGTATCAACCTTCTTATTGTAAGAAGAAGAATTATATTTAGAAAATTATTGGTATATGGATGCACACCACTAGTAGTGCTAATTATTCTTTATACATTTAGCTTATCTTGAAAAACTTAACCAAGTAGATCCATGTGGTAGATGGATGTTTTAATGATAATTCTCACATTAGACATGATATCTCATATTCCTTGTATACATAACCATGTAAGCTAGAGGCTCAATTTTGATGATGAATCATGATAAGAATGTCCATGATGTTCTATTACTTTTCATGCATTAAGTGTTAAGACAATGTTTATGTTCATGATGTTATGTTATCTTAAGAACCCTATGGTATTTACATATGATGTTATGTGGTTTCATTTATTATTGCTTGAATTGTTTGGATAAATACTGTGTAAGAAGTTTTGAAACATCCAACATTTCAAATAGACACTCCACCCATCATCAGGGTCATGGAGGTGGTAAATATGAAAAGAGTGTTGAGGTTTAGGTTTAAATAGGAAGATTAAAATTGACCGTTGAGGACGATGAATAATAATAATAATTCAGAATAGTCATTAAGGTTCGCAGATAATAATAAAAAATGGAAAAAGTCATTAAGACTAAGGATAAATGATAAATAATAAAATAATGACGGGTGAATTTGTCCACTCGAAACGTTGGACGTTTCAAAACTGCTTACACAATATTTATCTAGAAAATTCAAGCAATATGACTAACTACGAAATCCTACATACTCACATCCATTTATTATGTTGATGTAATATATCTTTGATAAGATATGTTGAAGTTATAATATTATGATTTAGCTCTATCACTTGATTGCAACTTCTGGGACAGATAGGAGTTCCACTGAACCTCCTGTGTATTTTTTGGCTAAGCAAGGTGGAGATATCAAGGGTCAAGGTTAAGGGCCATGGTTGGGTCTAGGTCAAGTATTTCAAGATGTGATGGTACCTTATACTTACATACAATTTTTATGACGAGATGTTTAATGATGACATGTGTGAGTATGTGTTTTCTTACTATTTGAGATGTCATGATGATAATGATGTTGAGTTCTCATGATGACATGCAAGACTTAACATGTGGATTCTTTTCTATGGGATGATATTATGATTATAACTAATGCATTGGTTGCATGTTTTGAGGTGGTGATTGACAGAAAACCACCAGTTGGTCGAGAGAGTCGATTTATTTGATGATCTTGTAAGAGACCATACTTATGAAGGAGAGGATATACAAGTAACGCCTTATGGATTGGGGAAAAACTCAACCAACCAACCTATGTGAGTGGTTCTTTTTCCTAGTGGGACCATATTGAGAAGACCATAGTGCCTACTATAGATTTGTGATGTCGAAGACCAGGGGAAAGGATGGAGTATTACTCATTGGTGGTGTTGTGGGATTAGACTTTGATGCATGGGGCTTGTACCTGGTATTTGTGGAGGAATTTTAGGTCAACCTTTCAAGATGCCTAGGGTATGTGAGTACCATACTAGGTGCCTTCTTGGGTAGATGTGGTCTGGAGCCTTGGGGCTCCGGATAGGCCAATAGGATTTAGGCCTAGTTCTGAAAATTGAGAAGAAAATATAGAGAGTGCTCGCGCTTCCCTGATGTTTTTGTGTGGACTTTCCATGCTTATTGCAGTCACTTGGGTGGCTTTATACTAGTCTAGTAGAGGGTGTTATGGATTATACGGGAAGAAAATAAAAAGCTTATCCATAACATAAATAACATTAACTTCGAGATGAAGTTCCTTGAAGGGGAGGAGTATGTAATTCCCCATAATAATAATAAATATATAATAATAATAATAATAAATAATAATAATAAACATGTGGTATAAAAATAGAAAGAAAATAAATAAATAAAAGGAATTACTTTATTATTAGAATAAAAAGGGTAAAAATAAGAAAAAAGATAAATTTATGGACAACTAAATTAAGAAAGGTTAAGAAAAAGGAAATTGCATGATTAGTTACTTAAATAAAAGTGTAACTCATGAATGGAACTTCTTGCATGGATGGTAATAATAACTCTATATATTGAAGGTGGAAAAGGAAGTGGGGGATCTTTTGCTACTGCAATTGACAGAAAGGCTTGGAAGATGAAATAGGTAGTTTATTGAGGGCTCGGGGGCTCTTAGTCGCTATGATTGAGAGGTTGGTTGTTACGAGAGTCATTCCCCTCACTATGTTGCGACATGTTGGATCAAATCTTGAGAGCACAACAATTCGACATGTATAGCCTTGTAAGTCAATGTCTTCAAATATTAAGTAAGATTCTCGCCACTCACTCACTCTTGTTAATTATGTGATCATAATCAATGTATTTATACTTTCTTCGTTTAATGCATGAAAATTGAAATATTTACTTATGATTTTAATTGAATTGGAATTTGGACCATTACACCTAGGGTATTCTCCCTATTGTTTGTTGAGTTACATTTTATTTCAAAGGATTTAAATCCGAGTTTATGTGCATTTTGTATTTGATTTAAACCCTTTCAAATCTACCATAGGGTCTTTCTATGTTGTTGATCATCCCACAATTCAAAAGTGAAAATATTTGTGTGGTTGTAAGGCCAATGTTTGGTGGAGTGAAAGTTTCAACCATGTGGTCCTTTAGGTTTGTGGTGCATGTACACTTAGGATTACATATGTAATGTTTATCACTGAGCTACATTTTTTACTTTTGGGATTTTCTAGTGTGGATGTTTTTCACATCGTCGATTATGTTCATATTTGATTATCTAAATCCTTACAGTATCTATATCCTTCCTCTTCCCTAGAGAATATTTCAACCATGCATTGAAATCAAACATCACCATTTGCCCTCTTTCCAATAATTCCATCAATCACCTCTTTTCCAAAATATGGGTCACCCTTGATAGAAAATGGGAGAGAAGACATATTTTCTATCGCACACACAAAAAATAATTATGAGTGTTCTATTATTCAACCAACATTGTTACATATGAATACTTCAAGCCTTGGCTTAACATAGACATGTTATCTTAGCCACACTAACTTTTTGAGAGAATATTTCATCCACACACCGAATTAAGAAATAACCAGTTGGATAGAATTTCTTATACCCAACTAGATCTAACAACCTCCTTAATATTAGAAGAAAACAACTCATATAGTGATTGTATCTACCCCATAATAAACAATTCATTAAAAAACCACAACCATATGATATGATGAGGAATCATACATTAATCAATAAGACAAATAGGAGATAATAATTGCAACACGCCCTCTCAATGAGTACTTGTCTCAATCTCTCTCAGGTAAGGTCTTTATTAACATCTTGAACCATTTCAAACTATCCGGGCTTCAAAATCCATCAAGTTGTCTCCTATTCCTATGAAAGGTATATCCTTCTAGTTGTGA
Source organism: Picea engelmannii (assembly GCA_009831015.1). NCBI lineage: Eukaryota > Viridiplantae > Streptophyta > Pinopsida > Pinales > Pinaceae > Picea > Picea engelmannii. The sequence continues at coordinate 64,591 of ML824107.1, read as the reverse complement.
CCCAAGTTTCCTAGCACCATTGGACACCCTTAGAAATTGTGATGTCTCATACCCTCATAAAGATATGATACCGAAATTCCAAATCCTGAATCTCCCCCGAGCTATTGGATAGAAATCCCCACATGCATATCTCATAACCCTAATGAGTTACAGTTTGTAACACACCCTGTCCTACTAGCCAAGGCGTGTTACCTCATAAAAACTTTGTAACACACCCAAAACCCTCTCCGAGGCATGCTACTGTTAGTGATAAAAAATACACTGGCATTTTTGAAAGAATGATGCCTAATATTGTAGGGAACATTTGACTAGCTTCCCGAGCTCCAAATGCATATTTAAAAGCACCATTGGAAATATTAGGATTTGTAGATGTCGATCGACTATTCAATCATGTAAAATGGACTCTCCATGACTGAGAAATTTGGTTTTTAAAAACATCCACGCTTTCACCAGCTAACTCGTCTTGAATTTTGCTAGTTAGTTGGTGAAAGCTCTGCTTTTCACCAGCTAAGGAGTGGATTTTCGGGTAAATTAGCTGGTGAAAGCCTGTCACGGCTAGAATAACTGAATTTTTGCCCAGATCAGGATTTTTTGAGTTTGAATGGTTTGAAACCACTTCAAATGGACAGGTGTTGAATTATCAAGTCTGATTCAAAGGCTAGTTTTGAGGGATAAGGTCAAAAAGAGGTTTTTCAACTACATTTGACATCTTTTTCAAAGGCAGAAAATCAGGGTTTTTGCACACTTCACCAAATTCGAATTTTATCTTTAGAGGACCAAATCAAATAGCCTTGGGAGGCTAAAACTGCACTTCATCAGAAATCTACTACTCTTAGAGATCATTAGATAGGACCTTTTCCTATTTTGTTTTGATTTTCCATTTTTAGTATTCTAGATCCATTTTTATAGGATCTCATCCTACACTTGTTGTATTTGTTTTGATTTGACTATTTTTAGTAAATCTGATCCATCTTTCAAGGATCTAGATTTCATCTTGTAAGGCTATAAAGCCAAAGGCATTTAGAGCACTATGGGTTCAATCTTGGATACACTTTTGTCTATGTACTTTGACTATGTTTTTTTATAAGAATCACAGTGTCCTTTGGTTACTACATATCAGTCTTGCTCACATATTTCACTACTCTGTATTTAATTCTGTTCAGTTTAGTTATCCAGATCTATTATCTTCTTATATAGCTCATGGATATGAATTAGATCTTTCTTTACCTTCTTGTATGACCCTGCATCATTGTACTTGGTTATCTTGAATGTTATTCTTCACATCTTGATTATCTAGTGTAACTGATATCTGGTCTCTCAAAGCACTGGTTTATTTAGATGCATAACAAGTTGTCCTTTTCTTATCCTTCTCATTTATTCCATTGTTCCACACATACTTTGATTATTAAATTTCTTGAAGTTACCAAGCACCTTTGGTCTACAACCACAAAGGGTTTCTTGGAGTGATAACAAATTGGCGTCGTTGCCGAGGAGAGGAGATCGAAGCCCAGCTTCCTTGGGAGACGACAAGATCCAGCTTTGATGATAGACAAAGCTTGGACATCATTTGGTTGTAATTAGCTATTTGGCGACTCCATGAAGGACAGATTCAGTGGAGACTCCACAATAATCAAATGTCAAAAGCGTTTGCAGCTCTTTTGGGTCAAAGGTTTGCACCTCTTGACTTCTCAACAGTTCCTAGTTTCCCACATCTAGTTCCTTCTATAGATTTTTGGGGAGATCACCTTCCAAGATTTGCAGAAAAGAAAGAAGATAATCCTTTAGACCATCTCATCAGATTTCATCAATGCATGGTTCAGTTGGATATATATCATGAGGATGTGCTCATGAAGATGTTTGTCTTCTCATTGGAAGGAGATGCTCGTGAATGGTATCGATATTTACTTCCTTTTAGCATATCTTCTTTAAAAGAGTTTCATACAGTATTCCATCATCGATGTGAAAGGTATTTTTCTCGAGAAATTCTTCTTGAGGGTTGTTGTGAAGAATTTCATTCATATATTCAAAATGTTTATTCTTCTAGTTGTGAACATGAAATTCTTTCTATTATTGTTGTTCAAAAGGAAGATCTTCAAGACAGAGTTGATGTGAATATTGATGATTGTGCGACCGAAGATTCTCGGGATTGTTCTTCTTATGTACCTACTACTTTAAACAAAAATGAAAAGGATTATAGGATAGGGGAAGAAAAAGATGAATTTTCAGCTGAAAATCTCTTTAAAGAATGTTGTGATGAATTTGAAAAGCATGTTCAGCAGGAAGTAGTTGATTCTTCTGTGTGTAGAGATGAAAGTTATGTTGTTAAGGAAGATCTTCATGATACAAATGGTTATAATGAGAATTATATATCTGTAGATGCATCAGATCTTATCTCTGTTGCACATGTTGCCTTTGATTTGTATGAAGAATCAGTTATAAAAGAGGAATGTTCTCAACTTTTTGAAGAGGTTTCTTATGACATTTTTTCACCTATGACTGATGAGAAGGATTTGAAGATTACTTGTCTTTCTTTGCCAGATACAGAGGTTTTTTGTTCACCTATTTTTGATAAGTATCCAGACGAAGGAGATCATATTTCTATATCAAATGATGTTGATTTGAGCAGAAACCAACCTATATATGATAGCTATGGATCTGATCTTGAAGAGCCTTGTTCTTTGCCTATCGAAGAACAACATCAAGTTGAAGTCAACCATTCAGTTTTCACAGCTGATGTCCTTTCTCTAGAATTCTGTCATGAATATGATTTATTTCATCAAGTTAATGGACAATATGATTGTGTTGAAAAATATGTGGTTGAATATGATACTTTTCTGAAAGATTCAGAGGTTATGTATTTTGAGATTCTAGATGATAAAGAGCATATTGCATATGGCAATAGTCCTAGATCAAATCAGGGACATCATGGAACTAATACAGGAAAGAAGATTTTCGACTTTAAACAGCAAGGTATTGTCATACATAAATTTTATGATCCAATTTCTATATGGATGGACTCACGGTTTTCAGCAATGTCATATACTACAGAGTTGGCATCATGGTTTGCAGCAGTGAACATGAGTCGGTTGCAATCCTCTTGTGGTATATTTTGTTCTCCTTCCATGTTCCTTGTTGTATACATAAAGATGGGTCAAGCAATTTTCTGCTTGAATTATTTTTCCAGAAATTTGTATATACCTGAAACATGTATTTGCAGCAGTTAGAGTAGGAGTATATAGGAGAATAAGCTCTTTCTTTGAGCAGGTAGAGTACTTTCAATTTTCTTAATTATGCAAAGAGACTCCCTTTTCACGCTTAATGGCTCGATCTGGATCATCCCTCCATGTTGCGACTACTCAGTCAGCCTCGAGTCATCCATCAATCTCTCAAGTGTTTATTGCAGATTCAGAGAAATTTGATTTTTTCCCAAGGCAGTTTTCTAGGTTTTCACCAGCTTATTGGTTTTGAGATCCGCTAGTTAGTTGTTGAAAGATTTCCTTTTCACCAGCTAAAGGGGCGGATTCAGGGAAAATTAGCTGGTGAAACCTGTTACATGGAAGCAAGGTTGTATTTTTGCCCAGATTTGACTTTTTCTCAACCAATTCTCTCAAGGATGGTTTCTAAAGATGCACAGAACCTTGGAGAGCAGTCACAAAGATCAGAAGATTTCGAGATCTGGTTCATCTAGATGCAAAATCAAAAATAGGAATCATGAAAACCATTTTAGATAAGCATCAGGTAGCAGTCTTGCTTGGGAAAGGTGGGTTTTGGAGAGAATGGTTGAAAACTTCCCATTTGTCTTATGCTGACATTATTACCAGGTATAATTACCAAGGAGAAATGGATGCTCTAGAAGAGAAGCCAGGGAGCAGAAAACTAGAGGCTGATAACATTGAATACTTAAGTTGTTTACAGAGGTAGACATCTTCTATTGATCATTTGAAAGGAAACAATGCATTATTTGTTAAAAGAAGCCGGGCATTTGAATCCGCCTAATTTCCATAGCAGACCTTTGGTCGATGCATCAGCTGTATCGCCTATATTGAATGCATTTTCTGCTCGAACTTTGTTAAATGGATGTCAGTTGGCCAGGGACCCAGAAGCACCAAAGAATGGAGTCCAATGGACATCTCGCAATCTGAATGTGGTCGCAGGTGCTGCAAGTGATCATAGAGCTCCACCGCCTGCAGAGACCACGAGACAACAACAGAAAGTGCCTGCAGCTCCAGGTCAGTCATTGGTAGGCATCACTCCGATTTTACTGTTGCCAGAGGCTACTTATAGTAGCACTGCTCGTGATTCGGACTACAATGTGCAGAGATCATATGGTTATTCCGAGAAGGACATGGTGCATCAATTCCAATATATTGGTACTACTCATATAGAAGCACTGGATTCGACTGTTCATGTCCTGGCTATTCCAACTGAATTTGATGCACTTCCTAATTACAACAGGAAAAAAGGAGATCAAGAAAATGTATTGCATGGACAAGATGAAACAGAGGGGAATGAGTACAGTTATCCCTATGCTGAATCTCCTGCTGGAATCATGAATCCGACTATAATTGAAGAACCCACGATGCAGATATTGATTCAACGAGATGGTGAAGTTTGCGGATTTGATACCAACAAAGGGGATATTGCCCTAGATGTCGGATATGGGGATCCCACTGTGAAAGATCAGATTCTGAGTCCTACCCATGGATATTGGGAGGAATATGGGTCGACGGAGCGGATATCGAATGAGTTTAAAAATGTAGAGGATAACCTTGGGGGCAGAAAGATTAAGAGACATTCGAATGTTTAAGATGAATCACAAGTTTTAAGAGCCCACGATGCCCGCAACGAAGAGAGTAATGAAAATGTTGGTCGATCTGCAACATTGGAGGCTGTCACTTTTGTGTTTGGAATGACCATTGGAGTGGCTCAGGGATTGAAGGATAGAATTGCAATGGGCTTGGGTGGCACAGGCCCGCATGCAAATGAAAATGATAAAGAGAGAGTAAATGAAGAAGGGGTCGGGCATGACATAAGTTACACGGAAAAGATTTATGGCATGACTTCGACAACAAAGAACGCTATTGTATCCAAGCTTGGATATGGTGAACATCATCAACCTGTGGATGAGGTGCCCAATAAGACGAAAAAAACTTTGGAGGAAGATAATTATGAGAATAACGAAGGAGGCAAAAGTTATAAAGACAAAAGCTAAAGCTATAACCCTTAATCATTCATTAACAAGGTTTTGAGCCATGGGATTATAGGAGGAAGAAGATCTCTGATATCTATATTCATCATGGCTAGGTAGCCAATATCCAGATTTGTGGCAATATATATTGGGTTTTGGTACATTTTATTTCAGAGGACCTAGGTGGTTGGCTCGGTTTTCTAATTCAATATGGATCAGTTATCTTCTGAAAATCTTCTTCCAAAGTCCTTCAGGGCAATGAAATGACTGAACAACTTGCATTGATATGGAGATCGAAACAGAGATGGACATTGGTTCACAAGGTGCAATGATGCTCTTTGAAGAAACCGAGAAGGGTGAAGTGTTTGATTCAACACACCAGGGCATCTCAAGACAAATGCTTTGTATCTGAAGCTGCTGGAAAATGAAAAGTCAAAGACCTCAAGCTACCTACAATACTCTCATTTCAAGGTTGAAGTTATCCTGGAATTTAAAAACCATGGTTACATATCTCACCATCCTGCCTATGTTCAACACTTTTCTTCCTAATGAAGATATTGCCACAACAGATGCCATGTCAATGTGCAAACAACATTTCCAGGGGAGTTTGAAGCAGACATGCTATAGATAAAGAAGATTGGTAAAGACAACAACAAACTTTGGAAAATAGCCAGATGATAAATTGTAAAGGTTGAATGACTCCATGCCCAATACTAAAGGCACAGGGTCTGCCAGGTTCTTGGAGACCTCGCAGGGAGGTCTCCATCCCAGTTGGAGCTAGATGTTAGCGATAAAAAATGCACTGGCATTTTTGAAAGAATGATGCCTAATCTTGTAGGGAACATTTGATTAGCTTCCCGAGATCCAAATGTAGATTTGAAAGCACCATTGGAAAGATTAGGATTTGTAGATGTCGATCGACTATTAAAGCATGTAAAACGGACTCTCCATGACTATGAAATTTGATTTTTTTAAAAATCCACGCTTTCACCAGCTAACTCGTCTTGAATTTTGCTAGTTAGCTGGTGAAATCTCTACTTTTCACCAGCTAAGGAGTGGATTTTTGGGTAAATTAGCTGGTGAAAGCCTGTCACGGCCAGAATAACCAAATTTTTGCCTAGATCGAGATTTTTTGAGTTTGAATGGTTTGAAACCACTTCAAATGGACAAGTGTTGAATTATCAAGTCTAATTCAAAGGCTAGTTTTGAGGGATAAGGTCAAAAAGAGGTTTTTCAACTACATTTGACATATTTTTCAAAGGCAGAAAATCAGGGTTTTGCACACTTCACCAAATTCGAATTTTATCTTTGGAGGACCAAATCAAACATCCTTGGGAGGCTAAAACTGCACTTCATCAGAAATCTACTACTCTTAGAGATCATCAGATAAGACCTTTTCCTATTTTGTTTTGATTTTCCATTTTTAGTATTCTAGATCCATTTTTATAGGATCTCATCCTACACTTGTATTTGTTTTGATTTGACTATTTTTAGTAAATCTAATCCATCTTTCAAGGATCTAGATTTCATCTTGTAAGGCTATAAAGCCAAAGACATTTAGATCACTATGGGTTCAATCCTGGATACACTTTTGGCTATGTAATTTGACTTTGTTTTGTTATAAGAATCACAGTGTCCTTTGGTTACTACATATCAGTCTTGCTCACATATTTCACTACTCTATATTTAATTATGTTCAGTTTAGTTATTCAGATTTGTTATCTTCTGATATAGCTCATGGATATGAATTAGATCTTTCTTTACCTTCTTGTATGACCCTGCATCATTGTACTTGGTTATCTTGAATGTTATTCTTCACATCTTGATTATCTAGTGTAACTGATATCTGGTCTCTCAAAGCACTGGTTTATTTAGATGCATAACAAGTTGTCCTTTTCTTAGCCTTCTCAATTATTCCATTGTTCCACACATACTTTGATTATTAAATTTCTTGAAGTTACCAAGCACCTTTGGTCTACAACCACAAAGGGTTTCTTGGAGTGATAACAGCTACCATAAAAACCATTCTCGGATACCAAAGGTAAATGAAAATACAATGTGACATGTCTATAAATCATGCATATAACAACACCTGTAAAACCATTAATAGAAACTAAAGAAACCATTCATAACAACATATACAACACTAAAATTAGAGTTCTTATTGATGCAGGAGCATCGTAAGCAAGCCAGCAAAGCAAGTGCAAGAGTGGAGGACAGTTGGATATGCAACAACGCACATTTTGAAACCATTTTGAATTTGAAAAGATGAAACATTAATGTAATTGTTGGAGGGACGTAATTGCCCTTAATTTTTTGGGGGGTTGTAATACAGATCTTAAGTGTTTTCTCTTGTTGGAAGATTGGTTGTTTTCATTGATGTCAACCCTAGTCATTGGTTTTGGACCGCAAGATTGATGAAGGTATTTGGACATGAAGGACAATGCACATGAAGATAAAACACCTATGTATGGATAGTATACATCATGTTGTTTCCGGTGGTATGTGGGACGTCATGTGGATCCTCATGGTTGAGGAGAAATGAATTTTTGAAGATGACAAAGTGAATTGAAGAAGGAAGTACTTGTAGGCCCTGAAGATAATTAAAGAAAAGAATTACAAAATAAGAAAGTGTCAGGTCTGCCCTAATGTTAAAAGGAAGTGACATAAATGGTATAAAAAAATATCATTATACATTCATTTTATACAAAAGTCAAATTTCAAAGGAAATCAGAATTAAAGAAGGCCGGATTTCAAGGGAGGATGAAGTCTTTTGGTGATGTGTTCTAAGGTATGTTATTTTCAGGTCATCTTACCATTTTTCAGTATAATTTTTTTCTAGAATGATTCAGATGGTGAAATTGCTATGTTATTGAGAAGACATGTCAAGGTACCTGTGGTAAAATTTTCAGCTCTTGATTCACTATAATTATGGAGATACACTCTGTGGAAGATAGGGTTTTTGACCAGTCCTAAAGCTAGTCAATAAACAGGTGTTCTGGGTAAAACAATAATAACTTCTTCATAGAGAATCCAAATGAAGTGGGATCAATTTCATTGGAAATAGTATGGACTTTAGTTTCTTTTGTGCGCATTTCAGAATCCGATGTTAAATATTAAGCGTGGGAAATTATGTACAAGTTCGGTCTCCTGAATAAACCAGAATTGAATAAGGTCTACCATTCTTTCTATAACTTCCTTTTGGGGAGGATTCAAGGAGTGAAACTTGGAGAAGTTTCAAAAAATAAATTGAGTGATATTATCTATAGAATCAGAGTATTCCAAGAATTGAAGAATTGTATAAGTTGAAGAATTCTCATGAAGCATTATCAGGTTCTATGTGATGGTTGGTTGATGGTGATGATTTAATGTAAATTTTTATTATCTCTCATATATTCTTGGGTGGAAGGAAGGGGCAGGGATGGAGAGTTAAACCCTCTCTTGATATTGGAGGATTGTATCTTCCTCTTGGAGATTTATCCCTCCCTTTACAATTGGAAGTTGTAGCTACCTTTGGAAGTCATTACTTCCCTTGAACAATAACTATTGATTATTTCTCGTGTATTGTGCATGGTGTATTGTGGTGTATTGGTGTAACTCTTATACTATTGTTCATTTCTCATTGGATATAATTGAATGGTTTAAGTATAAGTTGTTTTTTTTTTTAAATTGTACTTGATATTGATTCACCCTGCTCTTAGTATCAACAACACTCATTTGTTTGTTGGAGGCATTTATTGTATTAAATGTAAAGTAGTTGTAGATTTTATTTCAATTTGATAGCTTAAAGTTGTAGGAGGGAAAACTCTAGAAATCTCCCTCATATGTATTGTATTGTATCATTATCATTATTCTCATTATAAAAAACTTAAAGAGAATTGTAGAGAAAGCGAACAAGAGAGCAGGGAAGAACAAAAGGTTGTGTAAGAAGATAGTTGTTGCTATAGAACCCATGTACATATGCACTTGGATTAATATAAGGAAGCTTTGATCCAAATTTCATGGTGTTTTGGTGATTATTGTTTGCATCTCTTAATGGTATGTTTACAATTTGCTTACATGTTCTGTTATGCATTTGTCTCAATGCTGTGTGTATGTATGATTTCATGTTGAATGTATGAAGTCTTTGAGAGAGAGAGATTGAGTTTCAATTGTTTCTCGTCTTGAGAATTCCTGCAAGGAGTGCAGTGAAATTTCGCAAAGATTGCGTTGACAAGTTATGAGTTTTACCTCAGAAAAGCTCAGGAGAGATATCATTGTTCTCATACCTGCAGAAGTGTGAGTATAGAACAGAGTCATGCAAGGGGTGCACAGGCAAGTTGAAGTTTTATATTTTTCCAACCCGAGTGAGTGGTTAAAGGATTTATGTTGCAAGGAGTGCACAGAAGATGAAGACATCAGATAACCAGAAGTTATCATGAGTGCCACAAGGAGTGTGCACAAATAAACCTTGGAATTCTCGAGTTTGCAGTAGAAGCCAAGATCAGAAGGGATAAAGACTTTGAGGGACTCGAAGGAAGGCAAAAGGTTGAAGTCACCTCACAGAGGTTGACCCCAGAAGAATTGACGCCAAGTCCTTTGGCTTGGAGCCATTGAAAATATGAATGGATAGTGGAATTTCTCAAAGGGAGGAATACCAAAATTCTGTGAGCCTTTGGATCTAGTAGATCAGCTGAAAGGATAAGGCTAATAACCTTTCAGTGTTCACAAACCCAGGAGGAATAGTATCCGTTGGATCTGGATCAACGGGGGTCGTTGATATCTTGATTCAGATCTCGGCATTTCAAGAGTTGGAGTAGTTGGTTGGTGTTACAAATAGTCCTGATATCATGAAACATGAAGTCACGATGTGATCATGGTCGTCGATCGAGGAAAAGGCACAGGACTGTTAGATCTAGTTCTAGGGAGAGGTCCCACATCGGGCTTCAGGGTTTTGTGGATGTGGAGTGTTGGGGTGGTATCACGCCAATACCCCTGAAATCGTGATTCGTGAAATACCTTTTTGAATAAAGGTTGTGGTCACATTGGTTGGTCACATGGGTAAGAGTTCATGAATAGTGCTTGTTTTCATAGGCGTAGCTCCTAAAAAGGACATGTGGTTACAAGTGAGAAGATTCTAGCTGGGAATCGAAGAGCCATTTCGACTCAAGGGGTGATTAAGAATGATCCTTAGACTGGGAGGTCAAGAAAAACCTATTGAGGCAGGGGGTGATGCATCAGGTGGTATCAGAGCACAGATTTTGAATCTCTGTAGTAAAGAGAAGATTACAATAATGTTGCCCAGAAGACGTCAAGACAGACCAATGACCGATCCAGCCGTGGAAAGGGAAATGAGCGAACTTCATGCTCGATTAGATGCTATGGAGACAACAAAAAGATGAGTTACTGATATAGGAGATGTCATTGAAGCTGAAAGGGAAAATGAGGCTAGAGCCTAAGAAGAAGTTGTAGCCAAAGATGTTGCAGAAGAATGCCAATTCAAAGTTGTTGCAAGAATAGGGGCCAGAGAAAAAATAGACATCCTGATGTATGAATGCAACTTAGATGTTGAGGAGTTGCTAGATTGGTTTAGAGCTCTGGATAAATACTTCAACTATGAGGATATCGAAGAAGACATGAAAGTAAAACATGTTGTCACTAGATTGAAAGGGCATGTAGCACTGTGGTGGGATGAACTGCAGGTTGATAGGTGTTGCAAGGGAAACCAAAGAATCAAAAGCTGGGATAGGATGGTAGAAAAAATGAAGGCCAATTTTATACCCAGAGACTGTCAAATTAACCTATTTTGAAGAATGCAGAATTTGAGACAGAAGGGGATGATAGTGAAGGAATACACTAAAGAGTTTTACCGACTTAACATTAGAGAAGGTCATCATGAAAGTGATGATGGAAAGGTCACCTGATACATGAATCGTATGAGATATGACATTTAGGATGAGATGAGCATGGTGGCAATCAAAAATGTGGAAGATGCTTATCAGATTGCTTTGAAGGTAGAAGAAAAATTGGCCCGAAAGAAAGGTCAAAGGGGCAGAGGTAGAAGTCAGAGCAGAGGAAAATCAATTGCCCAGGATAGAATGCAAAATCCCAAAGATGAAGAAAAGAAACCTCATGACCACCTAGAAAGAGGAGAAAGCTCACAGAGAGGAAAATATGCTGATAAGAACACTTTTTCATGAGCAAGAGGAAGAGGAAGGTGTAGAGGAGGCAAGATAAAGTGTTTTCTTTGTGGAAAGATCAGACACAAATATTTTGAATGTCCTGATAGAAAAAGAGATGGAGGAGGTGAAGCTCACATTTCATAAGCGCAAAGGATAAATGTTGAGATACAAGATGTAGAAGAAGAAAGATCCTTAATGATGAGGAAAATTCTCTTGAAACCAGAGAAGGAGATATAGAATCCAGTCCAGAGAAACAAATTGTTTAGAACTGCTTACAAGACCAAGGATAGGGTATGCAAGGTAATAGTGGATAGTGGAAGCACAGATAATATAGTATCCACAAAAATGGTGGACAAGATGGAATTGGAGACAATTGCACATCTGAGTCAATATAAAGTCTCGTGGTTGCAAAAGGGACATCAGGTAACAGTCACTAAACAATTTTTAGTTGAATTTAAGATAGGGAGATATAGAGATGAGATCTTATGTGATGTTATTCCCATGGATGTCTGTCATATTTTGTTGGGAAGACTATGCAAATATGACAGAAATGTTGTTCATGATGGGAGAAATAACACATACCCCTTAGAGAACAATGGTAGGACACATATGTTGTTGCCAATCGAAGACAAGAAGGTGAAAGCAGAAGCAAGCAACACTATACTTCTCATGAGTGGGAAGGAACTTCTGGATGAAGTCAAGAAAGAAGAAGACATGTAGTTTGTTATGGTAAGGAAACCTAGAGTCATTTTAACCAGTACTTCGATAGACGATCTACCGGAGGAAATTCGTAAATGCTGGAGATTTTTGCTGATATAGTGGTGGATGATTTATCTTGTTCGTTTCCACCCATTAGAAGTATAATCCATCGCATTGAACTTATACCAGGAGTGATTTTACCGAAAAAAGCAGCGTATAGATTGACGTCGCAGGAGAATGAAGAGGTCAAGAAGCAAGTCCAGGATTTGATGAACAAGGGTTGATAAGAGAAATCTTGATTCCATGCATTGTACCAACAATGTTAAGTCCAAAGAAGGATGGTGGATGGAGAATGTGTACAGACTTGAGGGCTATAAACAAAATCACCATCAGGTATAGATTTCCTTTACCAAGGATGGATGATTTGATGGATTGCTTGAGTGGAGCAAGGTTTTTTTCAAAGATTGATTTGAAAAGTAGATATCATCAAATTAGAATCAGGGAAGGCGATGAATGGAAGACATCATTCAAGACAAATGAAGGATTATATGAATGTCTTGGCATGCCATTTGGTTTGATGAATTCGCCAAGTACTTTCATGAGGTTAATGAATGAAGTCTTGAACGATTTCATTGGGAAGTTTGTAATTATGTATATTGATGATATATTGGTCTTCAATGAAACTGAAGAAGAACATCTGAAACACCTAACTCTAGTGATGAGGAGGCTGCAACAAGAGAAGTTGTTGATAAATATGAAGAAGTCATATTTCATGAAGAAATAACTCATTTATTTGGGTTTTGTGATCTCTTCGAATGAGTTGAAGATGGACCTTGAGAAGGTAAAAGCAATCAAAGAATGGCCATCATCGAGAAATATCTTTGAATTCATAAGCTTCCATGGATTAGCCAGTTTTTACAGGAAGTTCATCACAAATTTTAGTGGAATTTCTGTGCCAATGATGGACATAGTCAAGAAAAGACATAAATCTTTTCATTGGATAGAGGAAGCAGAAAAAAGTTTTAAGTTATTGAAGGAGAAGATAACCGAACAACCAGTTCTGGTTCTGCCAGACTTTGGTAAGACATTCCAAGTGAGATGTGACGCACGTGGATTCACGATTGGAGCAGTCTTAAGCCAAGACAATAGACCGATTGCATACTTTAGTGAGAAGTTGAATGATGCCAAGATGAAATATTCCACGTATGATAAATAGTTTTATGCAGTCATACAAGCATTGAAGAAATGGAGGCACTACTTGGTTCTGAAAGAGTTTGTCTTGTATAGCAACAACCATGCTTCACAATTCATAACTTGACAGGAGAAATTGAACCAGAAACATCCAAAATGGGTTGAATTTATGCAGAACTTTACTTTTGTTATAAAGCACATTTTTGGAACTACTAGCAAGGTTGTTGATGCATTGAGCAGGAAATGTTTGATTCTGCAAGAGTTTTGTGTGAAGACCTTAGGTTTTGATAGCCTTAAGGATATGTATAGGGATGATTCAGATTTTTGGGACACTTATGAAGCATGTGAGAATCCTGTTCTGAGATACATAAGCCAATGGATTAAATACTTAATCCAGGATGGATTATTATTCAGAGGAAATCAATTGTGTATCCTGAAGAGTTCTATCAGGGAGAATCATCTGAAGGAAAAACATAGTGGAGGATTGGTTGGACATTTCGGCCATGACAAAACATTTGCGCTAGTGAACAATCTATATTATTGGCCAAGGATGAGGACAGATGTCAGGAAATTTTTCAACAAATGTCGAATTTGACAGCATGCAAAGGGGAAGAGACATAATACAGGATTATATCAACCATTGCCAGTACCAGAGAGGCTGTGGGACGCAGTAAGAATGGATTTTGTGTTAGGATTGCCAAGGACACAGAGATGTTGTGATTCCATATTCGTGGTAGTCGACACATTCTTGAAAATGGAACATTTCATTCCATGTCATAAAACCAGTGATGCAACACACATTGCAAACATGTTTTTCAGAGAAGTTGTTCGACTTCATGGCTTACCCAAGAGTATTGTTTCAGATTGAGATACCAAATTTTTTGGTCATTTTTGGAGGACACTATGGAAAAAGTTGGGGACAAATTTATCTTTTAGCTCAGCATATCACCCTCAGACGGACGAACAGATTGAGGTAGTAAACCGAAATTTAGGGGACTTGTTGAGGAGTTTAGTAGCTGAACATCACAGTCATTGGGACCAGATTCTGCCACAAGTGGAATTTTCATATAACGATTCACTGAATAGGAGCATTGGATAGAGCCCATTCCAGATAATGTATGGAATACAACTGAGAGGAGTATATGAGTTGAGGGACTTAGAGAAGAGTGAATTCAGAAGTGCTGGAGCAGAAGAATTTGCAGTAGAGATCAAAGAGAGGTTGCAAAATTCCAACTAGGAATATAAGCATAGAGAAGACCAGCATAGAAGAGAACTCCAGTTCAAAGTGGGAGAATTAGTCTTAGCGCACCCGAGAAAAGAAATATTCCCAAGGGGAACATATAATAAACTGAAGATGAAAAAGATAGGGCCATGAAAATCATAAGGAAATTCGAAGAAAATGCTTATGAGATAGAGTTTCCAGATGATGTGGACATATCACCCATATTCAATGTAGCATATTTGTATCCTTAAAGAACAGATGAAGCCAGAGGAGAAGAATATCAAAAGGAAGTTCAATGGGTCAGACAGATGCCTGTAGCTAAAAAGTTGCAGATGGAAAGAATAATTGATCAGAGAGCTAACAAAAAGACCCGGAGAAAGACATATTTTGAGTATTTGGTCAAATGGAAGAGACACCCAATTGACGATGCCAGTTGGGAAAGTGAAGTGAAGATCTAGAAACATGGACAGACAGTGCAGGAGCTCATGTACAGGAGTTCATGAAATTTTCAGCCAGACGAGTATGATGCAGGCACATCGTAAGAAAGACAGCAAAGCAAGCGCAAGGGTGGAGGACAGTTGGATATGCACCAACGCACATTTTGAAAGAATTTTGAATTTGAAAAGATGAAACATTAATGTAATAGCTGGAGGGACATAATTGCCCTTAAATATTTTTGGGGTTGTAATACAGATCTTGAGCGGTTTCTCTCATCCGTTTGTTGGAGGCATTTATTGTATTAAGTGCAAAGTAGTGTAGCTTTTATTTTAATTTGATAGCTTAAAGATGTAGGAGGGAAAACTCTAGAGAGCTCCCTCATATGTATTGTATTGTATCATTATCATTATTCTCATTGTAAAAAAATTAGAGAGAGTTGTAGAGCAAGAGAATAGGAGAGAAGGGAAGAACAAAAGGTTGTGTAAGTAGATAGTGGTTGCTATAGAACCCATGTACATATGCACTTGGATTAATATAAGGAATCTTTGATCCAAATTTTATGGTGTTGTGGTGATTACTATTTTCATCACTTAATGGTATGTTTACAGTTTGCTTACATGTTCTATTATGCATTTGTTTCAATGTTGTGTGTATGTATGATTTCATGTTGAGTGTATGAAGTCTTTGAGAGGGAGAGAATGAGTTTCAATTGTTTCTCATCCTGAAAATTCCTGCAAGGAGTGGAGTGAAAGTCCACAAAGAGTGCGTTGACAAGTTCTAATTTTTACCTCATAAAATCTTAGGAGAGATATCGTTGTTCTCATATCTGCAGAAGTGTGAGTATAGCACAGAGTCGTGCAAGGAGTGCGCAGGCAGGTTGAAGTCTTATATTTTTCCAACTTGAGTGAGTGGTTGAAGGATTTATGTTGCAAGGAGTACACAGAAGAGAAAGACGCCAGATAACCAGAAGTTATCGTGAGTACCACAAGGAGTGTGCACAAAGAACCCTTGGAATTCTCTAGTTTGTAGTAGAAACCAAGCTCAGAAGGGATAAAGACTTCAAGGGACTCAAAGGAAGGAAGAAGGTTGAAGTCACCTCACAGAGGTTGACCCCAAATTAATTGACACTAAGTCCTTTGGCTTGGAGCCATTGAAAATCTGAACGGACAGTGGAATTTCTCGGAGGGAGGAATACCAAAATTCCATGAGTCGTTGGATCTAGTCGATCAGTGGAAAGGATAAGGCTGATAAAATTTTATTGTTCAAAAACCTAGGAGGAATAGTATCCGTTGGATCTGGATCAACGGGGGTCATTGATCTCTTGATTTCAGATCTTGACATTTCAGGAGTTGGAGTAGTTGGATGGTGTTACACAAATAGTCCCGATATCTTGAAATGTGAATTCGCGACATGATCATGGCCATCAATCGAGGAGAAGGCACAAGACCTTAAGATCTAGTTCTGGGGAGAGGTCCCACATCAAGTTTCAAGGTTTCATGGATGTGGAGTGTTGGGGTGGTATCACGCCAATACCCCCGAAATTGCGATTCGTGAAATACCTTTTCGAATAAAGGTTGTGGTCACATTGGTTGGTCACGTGGGTAAGAGTTCACGACTAGTGCTTGTTTGGATAGGCATAGCTCCTAAAAAGGACCTGTGGTTACAAGTGTGAAGATTTCAGCTGGGAATCAAAGAGCCATTTTGTCGCAAGGGGAGATTAAGAATGATCCTTAGACCGAGAGGTCAAGCAGAACCTGCTGAGGTAGGGGGTGTTGCATCACTTATGCACAACAATTAAATATATGAATAGGAAATAAACACAGATATTAAAACTTATCTTTAAGAAATAAATATGCATCGAACTATAGGGGACGACATTCCTCCCAACCATAGATATGTTGCTCCAGATATGAGTAGTATATCACCCCCAAGCTGGGGCTATGAATACAAAAAAGAAGGCGTCCCTCAAGGAGGATTGTAATCATCCCCATGCTCACAATAACTTCCTTAAGTGACTTCTAACACTGTTACACCTCAAAATTACTCACTTCGATAGTGTCGCAAGTGTCGTCATTACGAGTGTTGTAAGTGTCGCATCTTGTCCAAAAGTGTCACATCTTGTCCAAAAGTGTCGCATCTTGACTATAAGTGTTGCAAGTGTCAAAAAACATCATACTTCCATCTTGCTTATGTCGTACCTCTAATGACATCATAAAGATACTCAAGACACCTCAAAGGTGGTTTGGAAGAAGAAAAATCACTTGGCAAGAAGTACAACCCCTTTTTCATTGAGAAAATCACTAAAAAATTATTTTTGGAGAGGAGCACTCCCCTACCCATTGTTAGGGAGCACTGGCGCACCCTGAGCCTCTTTGGGGAGTGTTTGAGCGCTCTGTGCACCCCTTTGGGGGAGCGCTACCCTCTTTTGAAAAAAATCTAGGTTTGTTGAGGCAAATAAGGGAAGAATCCCTCATTTCTTGAATGTGGTTGGATTCAAATAGATGGTCAAGGCATGATCTTAGGGGAGATCCTCAACTGAAGGAGAGGAATCCTCAATTCATACCAAAGATCTCTCAAGTGGTTGAGCCTCTCCAAGGTTATATAAGGAGGTCTTCTCATGGTGAAAGGGGGGAAGGAAAATTGATAACTACATCAAACTTATGATCTCATGAGTGAGATTCCATCGAAGCAATCAATGGAGATTTATTGAGCAAAGGGTTTAGACAAGGAGAACTGGAAGAAGTTGTTGCTCCTTCATTCAAAGGATTGTCAGTACTTTTACTTGATCTCATTAATAATCAATGTTTGGCATGTTTCTTTCAAACTTATGCTTGTTCCATATGAATTTCTCTATATTAGATGGATCTAGGTATGCCTTCCTTGGGTTTTGAAACATGTCATAATATTTGTTTGATGGTTGTGTGCATATTTTTCCGGTTTCTTTGCGTCCATACCCTGCTTGAAAAAGTCTACAAAGTACCTCAGTCATCATCGTCTTCTAACTTCATACTTTGGGGGGCAATCTGTTACACCTCAAAATTACTCACTTCGATAGTGTCGTCATTATGAGTGTTGTAAGTGTCGCATCTTGTCCACAAGTGTCGCATCTTGACTATAAGTGTTGCAAGTGTCAAAAAACATCATACTTCCATCTTTCCTATGTTGTACCTCTAACGACATCATAAATATACTAAAGACACCTCAAAGGTGGTTTGGAAGAAGAAAAATCACTTGGCAAGAAGTACAACCCCTTTTTCATTGAGAAAATCACTAAAAAATTGATTTTTGGAGAGGAGCACTCCCCTACCCACTGTTAGGGAGCGCTGGCACACTCTGAGCCTCTTTGGGTAGTGTTTGAGCACTTTGTGCACCCCTTTGGGGGAGCACTACCCTCTTTTGAGAAAATTCTAGGTTTGTTGAGGAAAATAAGGGAAGAATCCCTCAATTCCTAAAGGTGGTTGGATTCTAATAGATGGTCAAGGCATGATCTTAGGGGAGATCCTCAACTGAATGAGAGGAATCCTCAACCCATCCCAAAGATCTCTCAAGTGGTTGAGCTTATCCAAGGTTATATAAGGAGGTATTCTCATGGTGAAAGGGGGGAAGGACAATTGAGAATTACATCAAACTTATGATCTCATGAGTGAGATGCCATCAAAGCAATCAATGGATATTGATTGAGAAAAGGGGTTGGATAAGGAGAACTGGAAGAAGTTGTTGCTCCTTCATTCAAAGGATTGTAAGTACTTTTACTTGTTCTCATTAATAATCAATGCTTGGCCTGTTTCTTTCAAACTTATGCTTGTTCCATATGAGTTTGTCTGTAGTAGATGGATCTATGTTTGAGCTAATCTCAGTAGAGTAGGAAGTCTTTTGTACCTTTGTTTGTTTTGTAGGACCTATCAAGGAGCTCAAGATCGAAGCTCAGCCTATATTTTGCAGGGACAAACGTCGTTCATAAGGTACATATATTTCTCTTTCTCTTTCATTCATTAGATTGATTAGATTTAAAGGGAAGTCAGTGTCCATGTTAAGCACTTTCTATATTGGCCTTAGGAGTCTAGAGACCAAGAGGGAATCCACTTCTTCATAGGGGGATTCACCTACAACAGAAATTGGTGACTCCACTGGGGAAAATGTCTGATTTTTATTTCCATTCCCAGATCTTGTTTTGGTCCTTTGCCCACTGATTTGATATTATCCATATTGTCATGTTGATTCTTATATTGGTTTTATTTCCTCGTTATGTCATCATGATCACCCTAATTGATTGAACTTTCTTGAATTTTTTGAGTTTTTGGACCTTTTTTTGAGTTTTTGGAGCAGAGCACTCCCCTCCTGTTGCTGTCAAAGCACTAGCTCTCCCCTTTAGCCTTACACAGAGCACTGGAATGCTCTGGTACCCCTTACACCAGAGCACTACCCCATTTTTGTGAGAAATTCTCCAAAATTTTCATCTTCTAAAGCTATTTCTTGGTTTTGGATTTTGCTCAGGGTCCCATACTCTCAATCCATCTTGATATTGGATTTCAAACACCCTTTTTTCTAAGAATTTATCCTCTTTTGTTTGGGATTTTGACATCTTCTTTCCTTGCCTTGAAACCACTCTTTGTCTTTGCTGACCTAGAGTTAACTTGTTGTTTTATTCTCCTTTATCTGACTGATTCAAAACTTTTGTGAGGAAATCCAAAGGTCTGTGAGCCTTTTCACTTGATCTTTGAGGTCAACTTTCCATCATTTCTCTTTTTGTTTGAGGTCTTTGGTTCTTGTTTGTAATTTGGTTATATTTGTCCTTCTTGTCTATTTCATGACGAGAGTGTGTCTTTGTTTTGTGTGAGGTTTGTTTTTGACTATTTAATCCTGAAGTCTGATTGGCATTTAGAAGTTTTACATCTGATTATCATTCACATATAAGCAAAAGGACATATTTTAGTGATTGGTTTGGATGTTAGAAGGAATTTCTGAAATTTTTAGCATTGCATTGGATTTCATTGAGAAACACTTGTATGAGGACATTGAATCTTAGTATTTGATAGTGGAAACAACTTTCTCTCTTTCCCTTAAATAGCCATTCATCGAAAGATAATATTGCTTATCATCTTCATGTGCATTTTTTGGGATTTGAGTCATCATACCATCAGTTTCATTGTCATGCACCCTTTGAGTAAAGAACAACCATACAATCAATGCTAATTAAAAATTATCTAGAACATTTTTGTTTTTAGGATCTTCCACCAACATTAGACTAGGATTAGCACTTTGGATTAGGCTTTGAGTACAACTCTCCAAAGTTTTTTCAAAACAAACATTGGCATCCTTAGATAGGAAGAGTCAAATCCAATTGTCGTATAAGCTTTCTGGGATCCCCCTCTCACACAGGGGTTATGCACGAGGTCGCATTCGGGTGAATTGCGAAGATTATCCCTCTGTGTTTCAACTATTTGTAGTGGTCAGATCATATATTGGGGGTCACTTGAGGGTATACCCACAATTATGTGTGGGAGCCTCTCGAGTTGATTTTGGACTTGTTATCCTGCCCATACGTTCAGATCGAACTGTCGATTGTACCCGCCCATAGGCCGACTGTGAGTTGGTTTCCTTAGTTTCCATAATATTTAGGTACTTACATGAGGTGACGGTGAAGGGAAGTCTCACCTTACATGGAACATACATTGGTCAAACTCACTTGGGCTCCTTGGAGGGTATATCCACATTTACTGTGTGGAAGCTTGCACCAAGGTGAAAGTCCCTTAAGCAGGTTGCCATTATAACTGTTCCACCATATCCTAGCCCCTTCTTGACTTGGTCACACGACATTGGATTTCATCACCAACTAGTACGATTATCGAGAGAAGTCTTGTTTGCTTGGTTTTGATTCCTAGATTTTATTAGCGTATGTTGTTTCTTTTTTATAGTTGGCCCTAGATTTTTAGCGTGTACTGTTATTCTCAAAAATTGATAATGTAGATGATAAAAATCTTCACCAATCACGTAGGATGCAAGGGCTTCCTCTGGAAGGCTACCAACCCTCACTTCCTAACCCTCCAGAAGACAACTACCATGGAGAGGTAGAAAATCAATCTGACACTGGGAGTGTTGTTACTCCTCCATTAGATAATCAAGAAGGTGCTTTGGTTACGGTTGAAAATCCCACTCCTTGCACTACATCTGTTTCGGTAACCCCTCTTGAACCACTTTTTCTTCATTTATACTCCCTTGGGAACGTCATAGATGAAGAGGTCCCACATTTACCAGAGAGAGCTTTTACCGAGACATATATGCGATCCACAGAACCAATCTTTGGTGATGAGTATAGGAATCATGTTCATCCTACCACTACAGTAGATAGGAATCCCACACCTTCTTGTTCTGTATGGAGGACTTCATCAGGACACAATCTTTATGAGCATTTCTAATCTATTCGACAACCCTTTCATCCGCATGACCCTCCTGGTGAAATAGGACCATTCGGTCAAACTATCAATCACCCCATCGATCAAGTCATTAACCCTACTATTGTGTTAGCAAAATTCCATCCTAATGTTGGACTCATCACCTTTACTCATTCCCAAGACACTTCGATCCCTACCCCCACTTTTACAAACTTTCACTCTATAGCTCCACATGTTTCACATGATCTTGCTGGGACATCTTTGCACTAGACAATGTAGACCCTTTCCATCCAAATACAACCGACTAGAGGGAAACCACCATACGGTGAACCTATCCCTCCTAGAGGACCACCATTCTATGGTGATCCTACCCCTCTCAGGGGACAACCCCCTTTTCATGTTCCTCCTGGAGGGAAACCTTCCTTTCCCAGTCATACCCCGATCGTTAATCCACCACTAGCAGGGGGAAACCTTTGTTTGTTGGAAACCCTTCACAATCCTGGGGAGTATATTCAAGAGGCACTTTTACCCAACCCCATGTTGGGGGGCACTCATATCATAACCCACAAAGAGGAGTATCAAATCCTATTCCTTCCGGAACATCTTATGGACAACCTTATTCGGGCGACATCCCAAACACCACCTGGAGTTCTCAGGGAAAACAACCTTATCCTCCTCATGGGTCTAATGTGTATCCACCTCCGGGATATACTCCTTACTATCCTCAAGGGAAAAATGTTTATCCTCCTTATGGGAAAAATATCACCTGGCTTATAATGCTTAGAACCCACCAGGTTATGCAAATGTTTCTCAACCATCATCAAATCCTGCTTATCCTGGCCAACAACAACCATATGTAGGAGGACCTACTGGTTACAACTATCCAACTAACCCAGTTTATGGTCCTACTGGTTTTCCTATGCCACACCAGTATCATTTGCAAGTTAACTGACAACTACCTTTCCTTGCGACTCTGGATTTCCTAGACTTGTCTCGGTTAACTAATGATCCTATTTTTCATTCACCAATTTGGCCAGTTATTCTAGCTAAACTTCCTACGTTCAACTCTATATTATGCCCTCCTAAGAGAACTATCCATAAAGCTACCTTTAATCCTAGTTCACATGCTGCCCAGAACTACAACATTGTTGAAGATTTGGCTCAAGCACCGTGTGTTATGTCTGCATTAGAAGGTTTACAGCACTGCCCAAGTCAACGTAGAACACTCTTGGCCACTATTGGCACTATTGATCCTGATTTGTCCAACCATATCATTTTTAACCTGCACAATTATGCGTCTCAACTCTCCCATCGTCTTACTTTCCAAGTTGATGTTGTTGTTCACAATCAACAAATCCACCGAACTATTTTGGATGAGGGAGCCTCAACTTGTGTCATGTCTTTATCATGTTGGAAAGGTTTAAAATCACCCGCACTCAACAAATCCCCAATGATGTTACGCACCTTCGATGGGCGAGGTTTTCATCCCCATGGGATTTTACAATCCCTGCCCATCCAATTAGGTGGAAAAACTGTTATTGTTGATGTCGAGGTGGTCGATGCTCCCCTCAATTACAACTTGTTACTTGGACAAAGTTGGTTTTATGCTATGACTGTCGTTGCCTCGTTGGTCTTTCGATGTGTACAATTTCCTCATCAGGGAAAAATTGTCACTATTGATCAGTTAGATTTTTTCACAACCGATGCTCATGCTCCTGCTAGAAACAACATTCCTTTCTTGGGAGACCACAAGATCATGTATGAAAGTGTTGGTGTTGGCTTACTGAAATATTCTAGCCTCATGGGTACCTTTCCTACATCACTTCCACCGACTACACATCATATTGCCACTATCAATATGATTTCGACCGCAGCTTATCAATCTTTGGAATCATCTGACCCTTGGATTGTACCTAGTCCATTAGAATTCGATGCACTAGGTGACACCATGCCACTTAGTTCAGCCGAAACATCATACGTCTCTATCCAATCCACTTCTCCCTCATCGGATGCCCAACTTCTATTGGCACCCGACAGTTACTCGATGCCATCACGGTTAAGTTCCTTTTCGTCTACGATCAACTATATTTCCCCAATTTTCCCCTCGGATGAATCTATTATGGAAATGTTGAGCATTGACGAGCTACCTTGGGATGATAACCATCATCGATCCTCTTTTCTTCCCCCTCGTGAAGAAATTCGACCAGATATACAGTCTATCTCCCCTCCTGTTGTCGATTTTCCATCATCTCCCATGCCTTCAAATTCCGATGATTTGGATCTGGTAGTTGACATGGTGATCTCTTTGGTAGGGCTATTGGAGTCTGATCTCCTTACTCCTATCATGACCCTCGACATGTGTTCCTTCCAGAGTCATTTTCTTCCATCCAGTGAAGATCTCTTGGAATCCATGACCGAGTTTTGTCCCTTGACATGGTGTCCTTCCAAAGCGATATTCTCTTGGAAGCCATGATCAAGAAGAGGTCACGAGCATAGTTTTTCTCTATGTGGCAAGCTCGTTAAAAAATGAAACATAGGTCACAAGCAAAGTTTTCCTCTCTGTCAAAAGTTCATTAAAAAATGAAACAAAAATCTGGGGATTGAACCTGGAGCCCTGAGCATAGTTATTTTTCTGTGTCAAGCTCGTTAAAAAATTAAAAAGTCACCTATTTTGAACCTTCTTTTCATCCACTCTTATCCTTTTTCTCCATCTAGTAGATAAATTGGTGACAACCTCAAAGTCGGTGAATGAATTGAAGCTTGGAGGGCATGTCTCCATCCTTTGATGATCATTTTGGAGTTAATCCACTAGCTTTCAAGATGGGGGCATACCGAGCTTAGTCTTTGTTCTTTATCGTGCTCATAAATACATGAGAATGCAACCGGGGAAACTTTTATCCCTTTTTTGTACTCGCGTGGATATACAAAAAAGGAACCCCTTGGAGTCATCTTTGAGCTCTTTTCAGACTCTCTAAACATGAAAAGATTTTCGAGTGATCTTACTTCCTTTCCCACTCGTTAAAAGGTTTGAAAGGGCGTCTTTCGAGTGATAATTTATCTCTTTTTCAGCCTCTCGAGACTAGCATTACGAAAAAGGACAACATTGGAATCATCTTTAAGTTGTTTTCAGACTCTCTAAATATGAAAAACCATTGAGTTTACCTTCTTTGGACTCGTTAAACAATCATACATTGAAGGGCCCATATGGGACCGAACCGTTACTTCTTCCAGTTCACTAAACAAAGGAAGAGGGACTTACCAAAGGTGAGTCATAACAAGAATGTGTTACCCTCCTTGAGCTCATTAAATTAAAAATAGGTACTCGTCTATCTGGATGGGGGAAAAAATGAAAGAAGCAAGCCAAGCAATTTTTTGAGAACACTACCAGTAACTCTTAGAGTCGCCCTTGAACACGACACTTTGTCTTTGCACACATTTTAATTCACTGAACCTCTACACTGAGCCAATCTTCTGAGTTTCCTTTACTCCTTTGGGTCACCTAACGAAAGTCACAAAATCCACTGCATTATCAAGTTTTGGTCCATGTCATGTTTCTACTGTCGTGCCTCGGTGTTCAAGGGAAGTATCTTCCTTGAGAGTCATCCATCACAAATATCATGTTTCACTACCCATGTCAGTCCATGTTCATTTGATCTACCAATTACATCTTTGTGTCAGTTTCATGTCATTGATGGGGGATACATCAAGGCCCTCCTTCGACAATTCTATTCTTGTCGACTTCAACACATTATCCAGGAGCTATACTTAGAAACCAGTTAGTACCTTGGGACCTGCATGCCTCAATGGCAGGCCTCCTTGTGTCTGACAATGGGTTTACATCATTGACCTCTGATTGGATGATTCCACGGATGTTCGACTTCAACTCATTCATTCAAATTCATCGGAATGTACTAGAGTACCTTGGGAATCATTGACATCAATGGTGATCTCCCTTGCGCTTGTTAACGGTTTACATCATTGACCGGTAATCAAGTGGTTTCTGCCATGTTCGACATCGGGACATCTATTCACATGGTTAAATTCGTACTACATCAGGATCGGTAATATGACCCTGGGTTGAGTCATCACTCTTATATGTACTTTTCTTAGGTTGCGAAAGAGTTCTTTTGAACTATGACACATATACTATTACATAGATCCACTTTGTATTGGTCGTGGTTATGTCTTGTCATCTCGTAGATCCACTGTGTATTTTTTGTGGCTATGATCAGTTCAAGTCATGGGATTATAGATCCACATTGTATCTTTGGTGGATATACCATTTTTTCAATATAATTATGGATCCACAGTGTATTTTATGGCGACCATACCTAAAAATTCTTTATCACTCAAGCATAGGTATGCCAGCCTTGGGTTTTGAAACATGTCATAATATTTGTTTGATGGTTGTGTGCATATTTTTCCAGTTTCTCTGCATCCATAACCTTTCTCGAAAAAGTCTACAAAGTACCTCAGTCATCATCATTTTCTAACTTCATACTTTGGGGGGCAATCTGTTACACCTCAAAATTACTCACTTCGATAGTGTCGTCATTACGAGTGTTGTAAGTGTCGCATCTTGTCCACAAGTGTCGCATCTTGACTATAAGTGTTGCAAGTGTCAAAAAACATCATACTTCCATATTTCCTATGGCGTACCTCTAACGACATCATAAATATACTAAAGACACCTCAAAGGTGGTTTGGAAGAAGAAAAATCACTTGGCAGGAAGTACAACCCCTTTTTCATTGAGAAAATCACTAAAAAATTGATTTTTGGAGAGGAGCACTCCCCTACCCACTATTAAGGAGCATTGGCACACTCTGAGCCTCTTTGGAGAGTGTTTTAGCACTCTGTGCACCCCTTTGGGGGAGCGCTACCCTCTTTTGAGAAAATTATAGGTTTGTTGAGGCAAATAAGGGAAGAATCCCTCAATTCTTAAAGGTGGTTGGATTTGAATAGATGGTCAAGGCATGATCTTAGGGGAGATCCTCAACTGAATGAGAGGAATCCTCAACCCATCCCAAATATCTCTCAAGTGGTTGAGCTTCTCCAAGGTTATATAAGGAGGTCTTCTCATGGTGAAAAGGGGGAAGGACAATTGAGAATTACATCAAACTTATGATCTCATGAGTGAGATGCCATCAAAGCAATCAGTGGATATTGATTGAGCAAAGGGGTTGGATAAGGAGAACTGGAAGAATTTGTTGCTCCTTCATTCAAAGGATTGTAAGTACTTTTACTTGTTCTCATTAATAATCAATGCTTGGCCTATTTCTTTCAAACTTATGCTTGTTCCATATGAGTTTGTCTGCAGTAGATGGATCTATGTTTGAGCTAATATCAGTAGAGTAGGAAGTCTTTTGTACCTTTGTTTGTTTTGTAGGACCTATCAAGGAGCTCAATATCGAAGCTCAGCCTGGATTTTGCAGGGACAAACGTCATTCATAAGGTACATATCTTTCTCCTTCTCTTTCATTCATTAGCTTGATTAGATCTAAAAGGAAGTCAGTGTCCATGTTAATCACTTTCTGTCTTAGCCTTAGGAGTCTAGAGACCAAGATGGAATCCACTTGTCTGCAAGGGGATTCACCTACAACAAACACCTGCCCTCTTATAAGAATTCGATGATTGGCTTTAGAAACACTCCAAAGGAAAATAGAAGGTTCATAACACAATGTAAAATATAGATAAGGTGGGTTGAAATTAATACCCATTGATATTTCCCTTTTGTACCCATTGTATCCTTCCCTCTCTTGTGGATACTTAGCCCCCCATTATTATGTTTGTGTCCACCTACAGTGGTGTTATATTTATTTGTCATCATGATTTACAAAGTTTATGTATTACATCATTTAACCCCTGGCCACATTAATCA
The DNA here is from genome assembly GCA_009831015.1 of Picea engelmannii. Classification (NCBI taxonomy): domain Eukaryota; kingdom Viridiplantae; phylum Streptophyta; class Pinopsida; order Pinales; family Pinaceae; genus Picea; species Picea engelmannii. Next base: position 37,421 of record ML824107.1, on the reverse strand, counting down.
ATATGGTATCTTTTCCTCAAACATATCAGCTCACCAACCTAAATCAAATTTATAAAATTGCATTATAATTTGTGGAGATTAAAACTGAGGATGTTACATCCCCTCCCCCATTTTTTCACTATCATCAGTGCACAACACCCTACATGTGTACACTCATAATACAATGCCAAGATCTCTATCCTCTAGGAAGCATATAGTCTCTCCAGCCTAATGTCACACAAGCATTCCAACCCAAACATAAGTACATATGAACTCCAACCCAAAAACAATAGGTATAGCACAGGAACTCTGTCCTGAAACCATACATAATGATATTACAATTTATAATTCTTGCAGCAAATCCAATCAAAAGTCTCTCTTTCCACAATCCCTCAGGATGTACCACTTCCCTCTGAGGCTTCATCATAGATCGACCAAGAATTCTCAGAGATGAAACTCTAGGAATCCCAACTACAACCACTTTACTTATTTCAAGTTGCAACAAGTCCACTAGAATTTTATCTTCTCTTCTCTTCTCTTCTATTCTCTTCTATAGATCTGTGTCCTTTCAGTTGTAGATGGTATGTCATTCATTTTGTGTTTGGAATACACCACCTCTTGGTGTTCTTCATTTTTTTTCCAGCAATACCTATAACAACAACCAAGAAACATACATGTTTCATTTATTTTAAAATAACAATTATATCGTTTACAGAAGTTTCCAACTCCACAAAGTATACATTTTTTTCAAAAATAAATTTTCCATCATAATCCAATGCTTATTTGTATGGTTTTTTAGTGCTTCACACATCTACCATGGGCAAGAATTCAACTCACAATTTTTTCCTGACGCACCCTAATGATTTCAACCACCATACCATATGCATTGATGAAGTTTCCTCTTCCTTTCCATCCTCATCCTCCAGGATTAGGCATCCCCTTCATTGTTACACAATCTCTTGGAAGATCCATAATTTTCCAAGGTGTTCTTGCACAAGAAGAGCGCCAAATCATTACCAAACTTTCGTTGGTAGTCTGTATCATGTGGAAATCATAAAGTTTCCATGTCCTAATAGTAGAATTCTTCCCATATTTCCAACTTCAATAGTCATAATCTCATATGTATCACACACATACATTCATCATGAGATATCATCCTATTAATTTACTTATTAATTTTCCAAATTTGTTTCATATAGGAAATCAAGTTTCCCAAGCATGAGATTTCTTCTCAAAATGTTTGGATCTTGCAGCAATAGGAATCGGTCTTCCCTATGGGTCACACCATTTTCATATCCAAGACAATTTTTCCTATAATTTTCTCAACTTTCATTCATCCAAACAAATTGTCAGTATTCATGCACAATATCATCTCATTGCAACAATTTGCAATTAGCCCATGAAGTGATTTCAGAATTATATTATTCTAAAAATTCAATCACTTCCAACTATTATTCATATTAAATGTAATGAAACTATTATTCCTTGCACATGCATTATTTAACATACCAAAGTTTTCATAATGCAATCAAACATTACCAATAAATAAACTAATGTGCCAATACCCATGGCCACATCTACATAATGCATACTTGCATTGACTCTAGAATATCTCATATCAATATATTGTATTCCACCATGGTGAGCTGGAAAGTATAGCCAATGCCTCAACACATCATCCAAACTCTTCCCAATTAATTATTTGATCTCTTGCATATCTTCCTATTCAACCCATACACAATAACAAGAATATAATTCCTTAGTGTTATTCAATGTCGGAAAATATATTGTAGTCCAAACATCAATTATATAGGAGAAGACCATTGAGCACTTGTATGTCACAATAACCCTTCCATATCCAACCATAACATGGCCTCACACATGGCTATCTCTATTGGAATTCATTGTTATAGTGGGAAAATGATCTCATAACCAATATAACCCACATGCTATTAAATCTATCATAAAAGAACATTAAACAACATTTATATACTTAAGGCCCTCGACATTTACATTAATTCAAATATTGAAATTTTGATCAAGAGAACTCTTAGCTCAATTCCCTTCAACAATTATGGATCATAAACAATCCAAACACATACATGCATGGTTTTTATTACGTTACTTGATGATACCTTATTAGATGGTATTTTTTAGAAGCTCACATGCTCCCTTCACCAACCTCTTGATCAACGTTTTTCCATCCTATTTGTTTTCATATAGATGGCCTTCATATACAACAACAACATCATCAACATAATTTTCATCCATGCTACAAACATTTTTTCTGGATACACAACCCATCATTAGTCTTATTCAATTACCATGACATCATTATTTCACATATAACAACATACTACTCGTAGTCTACCAACATTCCACAAGCATGTTCAGGCATGTCCACTTGCACAAATGCACATCAATATGCTTTAAGAATTCAATCTCATCAAGGCCACTCCATGCACATGCATTCTATCTTTATTTTATGCATCATGCATCACTTCTATCATGGAATCCAATGCATATATAGTTTAGCTTGTTTTTTTTTGTTGTAGATGGTTGTCCTTGAATTCCTATAGATTTTGGCTACCTTGTGCACGGTTATTCTTCTCATTTGTGCACCACTCTTTCCTGATATGAACCTTTTCTATCCAAGTTCCACTTGGCCGTATTGTATTTCCAACCAATATCCCCCTATTGGCCACTACTTCCACTTAGGAAATCAGTCCCAATTTTTACCTTGATAGACCCTTCCAACATCTTGGGATTATGTACTTTGTCTCATTCTGTCACCTTGATATTAGAGTATTTTCAAATCATCTTAACCATCAACATTATGACATCCATTTCCATTATCTCTAGCTGCTCATTGTCTTTCTCAATGTTTTTGAACACTTCTCTTTACTCCATTGAGTAATTTCTTGTGAAGCCCAGTACCGTCAGCTTAGGACCAATCTGCTCCCATTGTAATGATACATTTTTCTATTGGAACTTCCATTGAACAAACCTTATTAATTTTCCCCTTGAATTCTTTGTACTAGTACCATGCATCCACTACACACTTTGATAATATAAGTGGCCTTCTTACTATGAATACTTTTAGATAAAAGTGGCTAATTTCTGGATAGGAATTATTTTTCAAGAATTCCTATGCATTTTCTCAGAGGTGACTCACCCATCCCATGACTTACTCACCATATCCGAGTTCCTTTCTTTTATTTTGTGGATAAATCTTCATTCATCATTACATTTCTATCTTCATGGCTATGAAGTCTTACCTTACCTTTCTATGCTCATTAGTGGCATTCTTCACCTACATGATTCATGTTTTTATGTGAGAATCTATGTTGATTCTCCTTCGCAAGACATTCAAACTCTGTAGTAGCTCTTCNATTTCTATCTTCATGGCTATGAAGTCTTACCTTACCTTTCTATGCTCATTAGTGGCATTCTTCACCTACATGATTCATGTTTTTATGTGAGAATCTATGTTGATTCTCCTTCGCAAGACATTCAAACTCTGTAGTAGCTCTTCCCGAGCTCTCATTACCCTTTCATTATCTGCTCAATAGCTCTGTACTTCATTCTACATGATTATCATAGTTTCAACCAGCTCTGTTGACCCCACTAGGCTTCTATGCCCATTTGACTTAGTCCTTGCATTTCCCATGTTGAAATGAATCCCTCTCACCTCCTCCTCATGGGTGAAATATCTCTGAGCATATTCCATATCTCGGGTCCCCATGCTACACCTTCTCTACTCTAAATCCTATTCTGCAAAATTTATCGCCATAAAGAAATTATGTTAGATTAAATTAAAACAATCTAAGGATTATACACCATTTTTTCCGTAGGCCCATCATACATCTTCTCTCTACTTCCATGATAAATATGACACTACAATCACTAATATTAATTCACAGGATGATTTTGTTCCTTAATAACTTTCCAATGACTATTTTATTCCTTAATTGAGTGCTCTGAGTAGAAATTTAAACCCCTTTAAGTTCCTTTGGAATTTCCTTATGATGATTTCATTAGGTCTGCATGGCCTCCAAGTGTACCTTCTTATTACACACCAATTGAAGTCATCGACCCACTAACATCTACATGGACTTATCTAGTTTATGTTATCTAATGTGGACCTTCTCTACACCATCGTAAATAGGCCTTTGGGAATTCAATCCCACAACACTATTAGAAACACCTTATTGGGGAATCCCCTTAAGAATGCATAACTTACCAAGTTCATATATCTTCCCAAAGTTTGCATCTTGCAACACTGTCAAACAATCGCTATCAGGTTCATGTGATTGGGATGTCATGCTACACCATGCCTCAGGGATTTTTCAAAGTTTGAAGCCCACAACATTGTCAGACTCCCTCCATCGGACTTCGCCTATCAGGATGTTTAGGTTAACACTTTTTCAAGGCTTTTCTAAACCCCACAATTCGCAAAGCTATTGAACTTGCACTATTGATATTTTCCCCTCGGGGTGGAAACTTAACAAACTCATGAATTCTTCCGCCATCCGAAGCCCACAACACTATCAAAAAAATATTCGTTAGACAACAAAAATTACCAAGTCACAATTTCCTCTTGAAATATACAGTCTGCAACACTATTGGACCTTCGAGTTCAGGATTTTCCATTCGAATGACAATTTAACGTTTTCTGAAAAACAAAGTTTGCAAAATTGTCAAACTTTCACTTTCAGGATTTTCCATTAGATATACAAATTGAATTACTCACAAATTCTGTCAAAATCTGAAGTCTGCAACACTACTCCCGCAAGCTATTGGGTCCTCAAGTATTTTGTTCTATAACTTACTAAAACATAAGGGCCATAATATTATCCAGAATATCCCATTAGGGAAATCCATTCGAAAAATACTAATTTCCAAACATAAATGTTTACCTGAAGTGTGGAGCCTGTAGTACTATCGAACTTCCCCCATTAGACTGTTTTTTTTTTGCAACGTCTTTTGAATAGGCCCTTTGATCGCCGATCTCCAATGGATGATCATGATAAAATATTGGCATGCATTGTATGGTCAATATTCATCCTTGAAATTTGACTGATAACTCTCGACCTTTACTATTAGCAATTGTGGGTCCCATTTGTACCCGACTGCCACATGGCAATCTCTGATTCACCTACCCTTGTTGATGTATCTCTTGACATGGAATGTTGACTCATCAAGATGACATGGAATTCCAACACCCTTTGTTGACATGTACCCAATGACAGGATTCCACTTGTCACTCAATCGACATGACACTTATGTCATCGTATGCTAATGTGTCATTTGACATGGAATTTGACTCATCCTATTGATGTGGCATTCTTTTCTTCTTCTAGTCCTCTTGGGAAAGAATATTTGTATGATAGATAAAATGACATATGATCACCCAGATAAATTGTCCTCATCAAGTTTGGGCTCAAAGGTGCTCAACTAATATTCCTCACCCCTTCATCTTGAAATATGAATATGATAGGTTTGCAGACTCACACCCTTGGGATCCTCCCATCAAAACGACATGTTTTCGTTCCTTTGGATTCTTCCACAACCCAAATTTTGATAGGATTGCAGACTCATGCCTTTGGGATTAGCATTATGCTACGCCTCAATATTCTTCTGCAACACAAATTTATGATGGATGACCAGGATTTACTCTTGATGCGATGGATGGTCCTTGTGCTCTCGGGATTGTGTCATCGATATTTTCGAATAGACTTTTCCAAAACTCCCTTCCAAGAGCTATGACGATCGGAAATTATTGATCTCCTAGATAAAATGATCTAGATCCCCGTGGGTTTAAAACTATATATGAATGTTATCTTTTCCTGTGGGTCGAATTCGAGAATCTCGTAGGCCATCAGGTCCATGCCATTTTAACCCCGCCATGCAACCATCTACATGGAGTCCAAGTCAACCTGACTTGTACTCTTATCAACATGACATCACGATCCTCAAGGTTTCTCAACATCATGCTTCCATAACCAAATCCATTTTTATCCCTTATTTTGTACAAAACTCTATAATTTTCTCATTCAATTAGATATTGGGATTGTTAGGATATTTAGACACTTAGGAGTTAGTTAAGATCTACTTGGTCTAATATGTCGTTAGGTAAAAGTGTGTTTCTTTAGTATGCATTAGTATGCATTTGTAGTTAGGAAATCCGACGGTCACGATATGTTCCCGA
>ML824106.1:56857-68206 GCA_009831015.1 Picea engelmannii | reverse complement strand
CCAGTGCTGAGTATATACCTGAAGGAATGATGTTGAGGGATGATGATCAAGTACCTGCACACAGAACAACCAAATACCCAAAGTGAACAATATCTGAAGAGAAACTAAGATATGAGCATGTATTAGATAAATGTGACAATGCGTGTGCGTACCTGACCATGGTATGAAAAAAGGGCGCCCCGGGGACTCAGGATGAAAAGTGGCCCAGGGACAGTTGTGATGTAGGTGGCGGGATACTGATCCCGTGGCTGAAGACGGCTCGAAAAATGGACACCGTGGGCTCCCAGAATGTTGAGTGGAAGTTTGGAAAAAGGCCTATATATAGCTGTAGGGCCCACATTGCCACCTCATTTGTACCTACTGATACAGTGAGTTTTCGAGCAGATTGGGTGATTCAGGGAGCATGAGGTATCCGATCGACGGTGTGCGAGTTGCAGGTTAGTGTTCTGATAGTCCTGCATAAAAATAGGTTTCTAATTTTTGGGCAGGGTAGGTACGGGGGGGCGTACAGGGGGTTTAATAGGTTTTTTCATAGGATGTGGGCCCGCATGCGCGGGCGATTCAGTGGAAGGCGCGCATACGTGCACGCCTTTCCACTAAATAGACGCACATACGTGCGCGTGAAGAGGAATTTAAGGCGCGCCGTAGGGGCGTGCCTGTGGGGTTGGCAGTCGCGCTCTTGAGCATGGCTATAAGTTTGGACAAGCGCGCTCGAGAGAGTGCCTGTGTAATGAACAGGCGCGCTCGACGGTGCACATGTGGAATGAACAGGCGTGCATATGTGCGCGCCTGTGTAGTGAACAAGCGTGCACAAGTGTGCACCTGTGTAGTGAGCAGGCGTGCATATGTGCGCGCCTGTGGGTAAAGAAACTGCATCATTGAGGCAAGTTTTAAAGGGTAAAAAATGAGTCTTTTTGATGCATTGGATGGTTGCATAAGCTGATATAGGACTCTGTGCTGTGTGTAGGTGGCTAGCAGTGACCATGGATGTACGGTGGCGTGAGCAAGACTGGTCAGAGTTACGAGATGTTGTGGCCAATGCAAGGCCTGAGGTGCGAGCGGCTTTAGCAACCTGTGGGTTGCTAAAGTTCTTTGAGTGTCCATTGATACAGACACAGGAGTACTTGCTCCAGTTCCTACTCCGGATGTGGAGTCCGGATCTTCACTGCTTCCTCATGCGAGGAGAGCATATCCCCTTCACTACGGTGGAGGACATCTATTTTTTGACTGGGATTCCCTTCCGGGGAACGCCGCTGCCGGCAGAGCCTGTGTTGCCGAGGGATACCTCTCTACGGGCGTTCACTGGGCGATATTTCTCAGGCGACAACTACATGTCGAGGACTGTAGTGAGTGTGAGCGGTCTAGGTTCCCTACTGCATCGTTGCATAGCAGCGATGATTCTTCGTGTGTACGGGTCACTGGCGACCCAACAGATCAGTGGTGGTCAGTTGCTGGTGATGGAGAGGGTGGTGGTGGGTCGTGAGGGATTTGCATGGGGGCTGACACTGCACGCGTGAATGATCACGCAATTGGATCGATGTCGATCCACGGGTACCGGGGAGTTCACGTTCGGGTCGATCCTGGTAGCTTATTTCTTGGAGAGGGTGTCGATGTTGCGCTCAAGGGTGCTATTAGAGGCACCAGGGGTACGAGAGCTGCGTTTGAGGTGGTGGTCCATGATTTTGGTTCGCCACGGTGGTGGCAAAGGAGGGCATTATTTTATAGCACAGGCGGCGCAGATATAGCGGCATATGCCGCAAGTCATACTTTAGTTCCCTTATGCTGGGGTGGACTTCTGGGGGGACCCGGACATGGTGTTGCCTCCTGGGGAGGTATTCGACCATCGAGGTATGTTGTGTATTTGTATGTTTTGATTTATGTTTTGATTTTGATTTATCAGTTTATATGTATGATGTATAGACACTGATATGATCTGTTGTTGCTTGTTTTGTGCATGTGCAGATTTGGCACCTCGCAGGCGTGAGGTGGAGTTGTATAGAGAATCGGTTCAGAGAGAGCCAGAGAGGCCTCCACATGGAGAGAGGCGATGATGAGATGAGGCCCCTGGGCGACTTGCAGAACCCGAGAGGGCAGCGAGGAGACGTCGGTTTGATGATCCTGGTGCAGGGTCGTCACATGCTCCTCCGGCGGCAGCCGGAGTGGATTTGGATGATATACGCCGTCGTCTTGAGACAGTGTTACAGGATGTGCCTGAGGGCATGTGGATCCATATCCAGGACGAGGGGTTGTTGGAGAAGTGCATTGGATTACCGCCACCATGGCGGTCGATCGTGCGACGAGCAGTTGTGCTCGCCGCTATGACTAGTGGACGCCTGCCACAGGGGCAGGAGGGTCCTGCAGGTGTTCCACCACCCCCACCTGGGGCAGGTAGGGGTGGGCCACTGCCTCCTCCCAAGGGAGGAGCAGTTGGGGGTGCGATAGAGGCACCCTGATGTATGTATGTATTTTGTATACCGTTTTGATAGGTTGGTGAGCCGTTTTGTACCGAGATGTGGCACGGGCCTGCGGGCCGATGTATATATTTTTTTGTATGTTAACTTTCGGATGGCCTAAGGTGCCCATATATATCTATGAGTATACATGTTTTTGAGATCCAAATGTGGTGTACATGTGTTTTGTGTTTTATGATGATGATGCCTATTGTATCTATATGCTGTGACAGGATGTATGAGATGTTTATGTATGTGTAGCTTGATGTGTTATATGCCAATCTAACACCATGTTATCTATTTCATCAGTTGTTTGATTCAAATGTCTTGGAATATGTGTAAATGTAATGGAATCAAAATGTCGAGATAATAATCTAACCTGCAAGTATTTGCGAAAGAGGTACGGATCGCGTACACGGTACACATTGTTGAGCTGGAGAACGACTAGTTGGGAGTCGAGGAAAATGCTAAGGTAACGAATATGATGATGCTGAGCGTCGGTCAGGAGGCCTATGACAGCAGTTTATTCGGCTTGGTTGTTGGTTGCTGGTCCCAAACATATGTCGCTTGAATGTAGCATTTCATGTGAGGGGGTGTAGAGAGCCCAAGCAGCCGAAGCGACATTTTGTGTCCAATGACTGGCGCCGTCGGCATAACCAATGTGGTATGCTGGTGGAGGAAGCATCTATCAAGAGCACAAAGGATAGTTTAGATGAGAGGGTAGGAGGAAAAAGATTAAAAAATGCTAAACAAGAAAAAGTAACCTAAAGTAGAATGACTACTTCTAAGCATAAAATTTCTTGAGATACAACCCATTGACGGGTTCCTTGAGTGAGAGGCCTTCAGGGGAGGCTAGGATGTATGCGCCTTTGGTGAGGCAATGTTGGATGATGTAAGGGCCATGCCAAAGTGATTCGAATTTGCCGTGGCCAAAGGTATCATGAGCGATATCATAGGCCAGGACAAGGTCGCCTTCGCGGAATGATCGAAGGTTGACATGGCGATCGAAGGTAGCCTTGGATCATTTTTTAGCTGCCTCGTTGTTCTGTAATGAGGATCAACGATCCTCATCCAGAGACTCCAAGTTCAGCAAGCGCTGCTCCATTGAAGCAGTGTCAGGTAAAAGCTCAATGGCGGTGCGAAGGGTGGGAATTTCGCACTCGATGGGAAGAGTTGCCTCGACCCCATGGACTAAATGAAATGGCGTGAAACCTGTAGCGGTATTTACTGTCATTCGATAAGCCCATAGCACGGAAAATAACATATGATGCCAATTGGTTTTATGTTTATTAACCTGCATTGTAACATGGTTTTGAGGACTTTGTTCACTGCCTCGACCTGTCCGTTTGAATGAGGGTAATATGGTGAGGCAAACTCGTGAGAGAAGCCTAACCGAGAAGAGAGTTCGACGAAGATCTCATTCTCAAAGTGTTTCCCATGGTCGGAAACAAGTTGGAGTGGTACACCAAAATGTGTTATGATGTGGTTAAAGAAAAAACGCGTTGCTATGTCAGCAGTGTTGTTGAAAGTGGGCATCGCTTCGGCCCATTTGGTGAAGTAATCAACTGCCACAACAATGTATTTGTGACCATTGTTGGAGGGGGGATTACAAGTCATAAAATCGATGCCCCATTTACAAAAGGGGCCCGCAGTAATGACAGGGTGAAGAAGGGCGGGGGGAGCCCGGGCCTTACTGGCATAGAGCTGACATTGCTCACATCGTTTCACGGGATGAATGAAATCGTGAAACAAGGTAGGCCAAAAGTAACCGGCCCAGATAATATTTTGAGCCGTGGTAATGCCCGAAAGATGGCCCCCACAAGCACCGTTGTGGCAGTCGTTTAAGACTCTGTCGGCCTCGTCAATAGTCAGGCAGCGACGAAGAATGGTGTTGACGCCCCGCCGATATAGGATGTCACCGATGAGGAGATAGCGGGGGGCCTGATGGCGAATGCACCGACGATCATCTCATGAGAGGTGGTTACCGAAATTTTGAGTTCATAGGTAGACGAGGAGGTCGCCATACCAAGGATCATCTGAGGCGATGTAAAAGAGATGTTCGTCAGGAAAGTCGGTGTTGACGGGGGAACTAGGTGTGTTAGAGGGAAGGGTTGTGACAAGTTCGGTGAGAACGAGGGCCTTCTTACTCTTTTGTGTTGAGAACTTGAGGTCGTACTCCTGAAGGATAATGATCCATCGAGTGAATTTTCCGTTAACTTGGTGACGGCTGAGAAAGTATTGCATAGGGTTGGAATCTGCGACGACCTTGGTGGTGCGAAGCAGAATGTAGTGGCGCAGTTTCTGGACTGCAAGGACAACTGCAAGGGCAAGTTTATCTTTGTGTTTATACTTCAAGGGTGGCCCTGAGAGGTTCTTACTGACGTAGTAAATGACATGTTCGTGATTGTCATTTCCGAGCTGGACGAGGATGCCGACTACTGATACAGCTGATGCTGATATGTAGAGAATGTAGTCGCGATTATAGTCAGGTGCACTGATTAAAGGTGCATTTGAAAGCGTTTCTTTAAGATCGTCAAACGACTGTTGGGCATAGTCGTCCCAGTGAAAAGGAATGTCATGACGTAGTAAGCGAAGGAAACCATGTGCACAAATGGCGTAATCAGGAACAAAGCGTCGCAGGAAGTTAGCTTTGCCCTGTAGACTCTGCAGTTGTCGTAAATTCCGAGGAGGTGGAATTTCGGTGATGGATTCAACTTTGAGGGGGTCCACGGTAATACCGCTTTGGGAAACGATAAAACCGAGGAGTCGCCCGACGGTGACACAAAACACACACTTGAGAGGGTTCAAGCGGATGTTGTATTGACGACACCGTTGAAAGATGATTCGTAAATCATCAAGATGTTGGGTGCGCTTCTTAGATCGAGCGGTGAGGTCATCCAAGTAGGCGAGGATGATGGCAGCCAGATCATGAAAGATGTATGTCATCGCGCGTTGGAAGGTTGCGCCGGCATTTTTGAGGCCGAAGGGCATGGCATGATATGAAAACGTACCCCATGGGGTAATGAATGCGGTTTTATACTGATCGACGGGGTGAATCTAAATTTGGTTATAGCCAGAGAATCCATCAATGAAGGAGAGAGCCTCGTGGCTGGTGCAGTCGTCGATAATTTGATCGATGAAAGGCGTTGGAAAATTGTCTTTTGGACATGCATTATTGAGATCGCGAAAGTCGGTGCGAACGCAAATGGTGCCTTGTTTCTTGTCGACGGGTACAGGGTTGGAAACCCATGAAGTGTAAGCGATGGGATAAATAAATCTGGCCGTTCGTAATTTGTTGATTTCGGCTTTGATAACCGCGGCCTTAGATGGGTGTAGCGGTCGCTGTTTATGACGAACTGGTGTGATGTTGGTCCAGGTGTCGATGCGATGTTCGAAAATAGATGGGTCAAGGCCGGGCATCTCGGTGTATGACCAGGCGAAAATATCCTGATATTCCTGGAAGAGGGCTTTATATGCAGCGATTTCCTGAGGAGTGCACGCAGCTCCGATGATGATTTCTTCGAGAACGCCATCTTTAATGGAAATGTCGATTTTGATGGTGGGGGAAATGTTAGTCAGATTACCTTCTTCAAAGGCATCAGGGGCAGGAATGGGATTGGTGAACCAATCGATAGGCCCGGATGTGATAAAATCTTTGGTCTCGACCGCGTAAACGGGGTTTTGGTTAGGAGGCATGAGGGCTTCCTGTGGAAGGAAGAGTGCACGATGATGTAGTGCGTCCCAGGGAGAGTCTGGGCGTTGTAGCTCTTCCAGTATTTCCTCGTCGTTTTGGAAATGACGGGAATATAAGGGGTCATAAGGAGTGATCTCGGCTCTAGGGTGGTTTCCCCCTGCTGGGGGAACAATGAGAGTAGTATGAGCAGATGATGAGGGTTCACTTGTCATGAACCATAAGTTGAAGTACTGAAGGGTACCCGTGGTGGTTGGATGGAGAATCTCCGCATGGGAATGAGCAGGAGAGTTGGGAGGGTTACGGGGTGAATCCTTAGATACACCGTCTAGGAACCAAGGAGGCGTTGGGAGTGCCTCGGGTTCTGGTGAAATGACATGGGAATCCTCGAGTGTCAGGGTAATGGCAATCACCACCGCTGCGAGTTGTTGATGCAGGGATAATTGACGTTGCCTGTATGCGAGGATTATAGAACACTGGAATGTAAAATGTGTCGATGAATCGCAAAGAGAGCAAGGGCATTTCATGCGTTCATTGACTGAAGTAGTGACATAACGAATGTCAGTCATATTTGTTGTGGAGGACGTGGCAGGGCGTGGGTTGTTCTGAAAATCCTGGCATATGATAGCTAATGCCTGTCGGAAACGTGGCAGTGCTGGAAAATGATGGGTGTAATGGCCATACTCAGAACAGATGGCACACGCGAATTTGGTCCTCAACCCTTTACTACTGGTAAGTTGAGTGTTGGTAGTAATGGGCGATGTGGGGGTTGGATTGGGGGGAATCAAATTACGTAATTTGGGTAGTGATGGGCAGTTGTTGGTTTGGTGACCCTCTTTGTCACACAACGCGCAAGGTGGTGGGATGCGCGGAGGAAGTGGAGCTGTGGGCTCCTTCTTCTTTCTCCTGCCCCCAGCGGTAGCAGGGGGGGTAGGGAGTATGGGGGTAGTGGGGGTAGTGGGAGTGAGGAAAGGAATCATCATGGGGAGTCCTTCCTGTGGGCGAGGGACCATCTCAGGTGGGTGTAAATACCACACTGGGATTGCTAACACCATATTGGGTAGTGTGAGTGTTCCCGCTACCTGGAAAGCTTCTATACCGGGTGGAGGATAAAAGAAGGGAAGTTGAGTGAGGGGTCGGGGAACTGTCTCCCAGATGGGATTAGGCCCCTGAGGGGGTGTGGAGTCATGGACTGTGGGGGTCGACGAGTTCGCAGGAGGCTCCTGTGGGAGTGATGTTGCGACTGTTGAGATTTCAGGGATGACTAAAGCCTCCTGAGGAGGATGAGCATCCTCTGTGTGAGTTACGTTAGAGGATACGACGCATACTTGGTTATGGGGAAGGAGTGGTGGTGCTCCATGGTACGTCCCTAACAAGGATGGATCTTTGAAAATCCCAGGACCCATCTCGATAGTGGATATACGTCTTTGTTGGTGTGAATGAGAGGAAGAATGTTATCGAGATTAACATATGGGTTAGGCTCGTAATGCGAGACTTGGTCAATGGTCACAATCTTTCCATTGTGGGGGAACATGATTTTCCTAAAGACTGATGATGCCACTTCCTTCATAGCATACATGTAGCTACATCCAAACAAGATATTGTAATTGAGTTGAGCGTCGATAACTTCAATGTCAATGAGAATCGTTTTTCCCCTGAGTTCAACGGGGACATTTTGGAAGAGCCCTTCAGGAGATGATGGTCTTCCGTCATAGGCCCGTAATGTGATGGTGGATGGTATGAGTTCCAGGGAACCAAGTTTCTGCCATACTGTTTTGGACATGATGCATGTATATGCGCCTTCATCGATGATACACCGATGGACGGTGATGTTCCGTATTTTGACTGGTACTTGAATAGCGACAGCGGCGGGAAGATGAGGTTCGCAGCTATCAAGTTCAAAAGTGATGAGTCGAGTATCGGTGGGGTCGACTGCCCCCAAGGCGGAAAGTAGTGATTTCCGCTACGTAGGACAAGTCTGGAGGACTTCCAGAACTGACATGGCAGCCAGGGATTGTGCTAAGTCATCTACCAAGCTGTAGTTATGTGCTGGCCTAGCCTGTGGATTGTGCACATTCCTGTGCAAGGGGATGCGAGGGATGCATAATGGTGGTTCAGCAGAAGGGCGAGGGATCATCAACAGGGGTCCCATTGGTGTAGGGTTTGTCTCTGAAGAGATGGGAGTAGACTCAGTTGTTGTAGGATACTGACGATTGTGTGTTTGCAAAAGAATTTCTTCCTCACTCGTGAGGAGAATTGTTCGCTCTACTGGATTGTTGGGATTATGGTATTGGCCCACCTGAGGTGGGGGGTGCTGCGTGTCCTACTGGGTGTTTATGACACCTTGATGTGGGATAGGATTTTGTAGTACAGCGGGAGGGGGTTGTTGCGCGTATTGTTGTTGTGCCTGCTGAGGGGCAGGTTGCGCTAGGGAGGGGGGAAGGCTCCCAGAGTCTTTCAACCTTTTGAAATCAGCGATCTGGGGGAAATGGTGAGTGTAATGACCGTACACGCCACAAAGAGCACAAGGGTGGATGGTTTTAACAATATTTTGTCCTTGGCGTTTGTTGTTATTTCCCCCCTGAGGGTTTTGGTTCCCTTGGTTCGAGTTGCCCCCAGTGGGTGGATGTTGTGGGGGTTGATTCCCGCCTTGACCCGGGTTGTTGTTATTTCTATTCCATCCTTTTTTCTTAGCATTGTTTGAAGGGTTGGTTGTGTTCAATTGTTCAAAATTTTGGTATTGTTGAGCAGCCGACGGTTGAACAAAATTTACCCCCGCATGTGGGTGTGGGGGAGCTATGGGTTGTGGAGGACCGGGAAACGGAAAATAAGGATTTTGTGGTGGCGTCGATCCGTAAGGTACATAGGAAGGCTGTGTGCTTTCACCAGTACTATAAGTGGATGTTGAGGGAGTACCACTATTTGGAGGAATAGGTGGATGTATGGGGGGTGCCGGTGGTGGTCCACTGATGGGTGGAGGCATAGCAACAGGATACGGCTGTTGATAAGGGGGTGGGGGGAAGTAAGGAGTGCCCCCATAGGCCGACGGGTATTGAGGTGTTCCATACATCGGTGGTGGTTGGGGTTGTGGACCATGGTGTGTGGTGGTACCTATTAGTCTGTCTGCTGAATGCGACATCCCAGGTTTGTCTTGGCCAAACGGCACAGGTTTTGGAAGATCAGGGAGTACTGTGTATAAGTACCCTGACTGTGCGTAGATAAGGTCTTATTGTTGGTCTTTACTAATGGCTTCCTCTTCAGACTGAGGGAAGGTGGAAGCGACATCTTTTCCAAGGAGTGCGACAAGTGATCGAAGAAACCAATCAAGGCACTGTTGCTTGGTGGTTTCTGCTTTACACAAACTACATCGCCTATGCCACTCATGAATGTGGTCAGCGATGTGAGTGGCTGAGGTCTGTTTGAAATTGGACAGTAGTTCAAGACCATTGTCATGGCAGATGGGTAATTGGAAGAAAGTTAAGAATGCTTTGGCCAAGGATTCAAAGGTCGTATGGGACCCTGATTTTTCTTCGACATACCATTTGGCTGATGGGCCAGTAAGTGTGCGTTGAAATAATCGCAGTCTGACAGAATCATCCATAATGCTATTGGAAGAACACCATAGATGAAAGGTCATGACATGATTGGCGGGGTCTTCCCCCGCCTTTCCTTCAAACTTTGGTATGTCTAAAGGAAGTTTGGTTGGTATTGCAGGCCATGCGGCATCATGCAATATAGGATCATTGGTAAGCTTGGTGAGATCCGATATGTTGAGAGAGGCTAAGTATGGCATCTGTAGTGGAGTAGGAATGTTAGTTCCAGCCATGGTGTATTGTGAACCTGACCCTTGATGGGGACTAGGTGGGTTGGTGCTCCCTCTTTGAGAGGAAGTGGGTTCCCCGCTTCCGTGTAAAGGAGAGCGAGTGATTGTGTGACCTTGGGAATTTGACCCAAGTAAGGTAGAACCAAGCAAAGCTGATCCAAAGATGGTAGCACTCACAGGAGTGTGTGAAGGAGGTACCGATGAGCGGGTACAACCAGATACTCCCCCTAATATAGGAGGAAGGTTGAGCAAGCATCGTGAATGACGGGGGTTATGTGGTTCCCCTATGATGTCAAACTAATTGTGTGGATGTGTGCACAAAGTGGTGAGAGAAATAAAGAAACAAGAGTTTTTGTTGTAACTGCCTACACAATATATATCTCAAAGTCAACCTGTAATCAGATGTGCATCATACATAAATAAAAAAGAAGCATATATGTGGGTAAGAGGGTTTTGTCCGCATGGGGGAATCAAAAAGAAAGAAAATGCTCATGTCCTAGAAGACGTAACGTCCTTCCTCTCAAAAAGAATTGGACCTTCCAATAGCTCTCAATAGTGGGGTCTGAAGTCACCGGAAGAGACACTAGTGAAGGATGAAATAATTGGTTATAATGAGGGGTAGAGGGGGAAATATCCCAAAAGATCTGGCGATACTTCCCAATATCCACACAAAATCCAATCAAGGTGCAATTGAAGCCCACAATTGCCACCTGGGTAGATGTCCTACAGTTGGTTACTAGGTACCTCGATCCAAGTGCGGCATTTAGATTTTTGGCCTAAGAAATGGGTCACGGGTTGGATCACGTCCCAGAGGTGGGTGCCTCAAGGGGGGACGCACAGAACAACCGGACCTCGGCCTTCGACCCTTCACGGGTATCTCCCTGCCTTATGGTGATTGGAACACTGAACTTGGAGGATTTTGAAAGTTCCCTATTTGTCAAATTCTATGTTTAAAAATGCGAGAACCAGATGACGGGGGGTTATTTGGATGCCTACCCCCGAAATCCTACCTAGACTAAAATTTTCTTTTGGCACCTCCTGTGGAGGACAACTTAGTGAGTTGTTAGAAAGTTTTTAGATGAATTTGTTTTGTGAGGCTGGGGGTGAAAACCGACCTCGTTTGATTACAAGTGGGAGTGGATAGTCCAATCAAGAAAAGATGGGGTGTTTTCAGAATCCCTTTTGAGGAGACCTACTTAGACCACCACATTTCGAGACGAGGCTATGTGAGTGCAAAAGTGGCTTTTGTGTGTGAGTTAAAGTGTACCAAATTTTAGTTATTTAGATGTCACCTTGCAGCATGTGGACATCGCTTGGTCCTTTACAAGAGTTTGATTACCTAAATTAGCTGGATGTCATTGGTACAACCTTGCGGAATTTTAAAA
>ML824106.1:37130-56850 GCA_009831015.1 Picea engelmannii | reverse complement strand
GAGACTAGCATGTGGACATTGTGGTCCGTTACTATCCTTTAACTCCCTATGTGTGAGTTAATCTAGAAAAGCATGAAACTATCCTAGATTGAACATGTGGGCATGTGTGGGCCCGTTACAAACTTTTAAACTCTCCTAGTTTTTTTATCTAAGAAAGAAAAATTGCAACAACTATCCTACCTTTGTGACATGTGGGCATGTATGGGCCCTTACAAATTTAAGATATGTTTGAAAAATGAAACTAAGAGGGATCCCAAAAGGGCCTTTGTCCTCTCCTAAAAGTTTTGAAATTTTTGTTTAAGGGAGATGAGATCGTTTTCGCAATCATTTTCTGGTTCTCAAGATCGCTTGATGGCGCAAGAGAAGAGCATACTCAAGATTGTTACTTCAATTTCTAGTCCCAAATGTGAGTTTATATGTGATTAGAATTGATGTTCAACTTAGATTTATAAACCAAAGAAAGCCATCCACGTGGCAAAAAAAAAAAAGGGAAAATGATTTTTATCCACCTAAGTGCCTATTTTTGTTTGATTATCCCTTTTATAAGTTGAGGGGTCTAAGTGGTGCAGTATTTAGAGCATGCATATCATCATTCTTAAGAAGGAAAATGATTTTTCCCCACATCCAAGAGCTTACAATGTCAAATTTAGATCAAATGCGCGCCACACAGTGCATACAAAGGCGCATAGAGCGCACGGGCATTGTTGAAATTGAGAGAGAAAGCGCATGCGCGCAGAGAGAAAATGTTGCACAGGCGCATGCGTGCACGATGCATGCCTGTGGGGTGGAATAACCGCGTGCCTGTGGAAAAAAACCGAGAAGAAAAATCCGCATGGATTTCTCCCAATCTTTTGGTGAATTGACTGGTTAGCAGTTCGGCAGAGGCCGGTTTGTGAACCTGCAAGTTAATGAAATCAAAAGGAAAGCAAAATGAACCCAAATGAGGGAGGAATTGATACCTTATCCCCAGTATGGTCGCCAATCTGTTTGCACCCAATTCGTCACTAAGTGAGCAAATAAAAGGTGATTACATGCCCAGTTGGGTTCTGCTAGGCATGCCAGCTGTAAAAGGAAAGGTTAGAAAGAGAAACTACAAAGTTATAAACAAGAATTAAACTAAAACAAACTAAAACTATGAGCATATGAAAAAATGAAAAATAAACACAAATCGACCAATATCACCAATGTATTAGCTGATCTATTGATGAAATCCAAAGGCACAATGAAGAAAGGGGACTTGGGTCCCTTCTTTCTCCAATGGAAGGCTCTTGAGGCCCTCACTAGCTTGCTCTCCTTACAATGAAAAGATGAAAATGTGGGTGAAAGAACTCCAAGCTTATCCACTCAAGGGAGAGGTGGATAGCTCTTGTGAAATGATTCCTATGTGTTCCTGTCAAAGAATGAGTCCTTAACAATCTTGGTAGCATAACAATGCATGGAATTCCTTGATAAAATGATGGTTATTCATGGATTTTTATAGCCTAGCATTGGGTGATTATGTAACCTCTTTGGAGTGTGAAAAGGGGCTCTTTAGGGCTCAATTAGGTCTTTGACCAGCCCACCATGTGGATTGAGCTCGGATTTGGTGTCAAATCGGCTTGGGAGCTGATCCATTAGTGGTTGGGAGGCCGACCAATTTCAATAAATGCACCGTTTAGCAGGTGCGCGGTTTTTTCTCCCAACAGTCGCGCATTGTACGCATATGCGCGCATTGTACGTTGTTGTTACGCGCATATGCGCGCACACCCAGATTCTGTAAAGCGCCCTTCAATTTTTGGTCACTTAGTATAGTTTTTGACCCTTTTGCAATGTTGTGGAATTAATCTTGTACCATGAATGACTTCATTCTTGTTTTGACGATGCGGAGTTCTTGTCGCCATGTGCGGACAAAATTTCAGTGATAACAACAAGAGTGCTAGTAGGTTGTGGCAGGGATGTTGTCCACACCTCTCACTCAACATCGTTGGTAATCGTGTGTGACCCCTCTATTCCACATGTGAGTCTGGTCGGTGAGCTATCATTAGCTTGCATCATCAGCAAATCAAATCATAAATGTATCCATAATCATATCATCTAATCAGATGCACAAATGTCATATATACAAAAATAAAACCCCAATAGTCCACTCCCTGACTCGATCCAGAGTCCAATGGGTTCTATTGATGCCTCGACATCCTTGAGGTCCAAAATCCTACATACTCAGGAAAACCAAGTCAATAGTACATGTCTATGTCAATACAACAAAAATAACATGTCATCAATTCATAATCCCTCATAATCACAATCAAGTTCCCAAAAGTATAATAATCTGGATCACTTGCGAGCAAGTGTCCTCAAAGAATAAGTTGCTCAGTGCACGCAAGAGCGGGATGTTACATACACCCCCTCTTGGTCTAAACTTCATCCTGAAGTTTCACAGTATATAAGAGATGAAATAATGTGTATCACAGTATCATAAGTCTATCTATCAAACAAAAATGGAAACTGTTGGCGCATATCATATGCGTCCTCCCAGGTCACCAAGTGGGGACTATAGTTGTCCCACTAGAACTTGACCTGATATATTGTTCGACGTCGTAGCTGTCGAATGCGATGATTCAATATGCAGATTGACTCAGCCATGAGCACCTCCTCGTCCGATACCTGCAAGAAACTCATGTCAATAACATGTGTAGGATCACTAATATAATGTCTCAAAGTAGATACGTGAAAAACAGAATCGATCATGGCTAATCGATAGGCCACAGACCCCTTTCTTTCCACGATATTGAAAGGTCCCACAAACCTAGGTGAGATTTTATCTCCCTTTCCAAACTTGATCGAACTCTTATGCGGTTTTATTTGCAAGAAGACCCGATCACCAACTTCGTAACTATGGTCGACATGGTGTGCATCGGCAAGACTCTTTTGTCAATCCTGCTCTTCCTTGATCCTTTGTCTTATAGTTTTCATTAAATATTCTAATTCTTGGATCGCTTCTGGTCCCACCAGGACCCTATCCTTAAGTTGATCCCAACTCAAAGGCATCCGACATGGTCACCCATAATGAAACTCGAAAGGCGCCATCATAATGGTGCTTTGGTAACTGTTGTTATATGCAAATTCTACCAGTGGCAAGAATTCTTCCCAATGCTTTTGTTAGTCCATCGCATACATGCGCAACATGTCTTCTAGATTTGGTTTTTTCATACGGTCTTCCCATCAATCCTTGGGTGATACACAGTACTAAAGTTAAGCTGGGTTCCCAAGGCCTCTTGGAAAATAGTCCAAAATCGTCCAGTAAACACCGATCCTCGATCGGATATAATACTCTTAGGTATGCCATGTAGCCTCATAATCTCATTGATGAAAACTCTAGCTATGTCAGGTGCCTGATACGTTGTATGCATAGGAATAAAATGAGCACTCTTCATCAGAGTGTCGACTACCACAAAAATCGAGTCCTGTCTCCTTGTTGTCAGTGGAAATACAACAATGAAATCCATCGAAATAACCTCCCATTTTGATTCCAGAATAGCGTGTGGTTGTAGTAATCCTGTTGGATGTCTATGTTCAACATATACCTGCTGAAATTCTAGACATATGGCCACATAGTTAGCTATGTTTGCCTTCAATCCCTTCCAGAAGAATAAGGGTTTAAGGTCCGCCCTCATCTTTGTGACTCATGGATGAGCCATGTACACTGCTCTATGAGCCTCATTTAGGATCAACTCCTCAACTCATCGTTTGATGTTACATAAATTTGATTTTTAAATCTCAGTAATCCATTGTCGTCAAACGTAAATCCTTCAAATCTCGGTACCATCATTGTGTTTTGTCCGACAAATCCTCGACCTCTTTGTACCAGTACCCGTCACGCTTTAAAGTTAGAATCTTTTCACGTAGATTAGCCTGAAGTGGCAACACCGAAAAGATGCGTGGTATCTAACTCAATGCATCTACCACTCGGTTCACTTTCCCTTTATGTAAGAAATATCGAAATCGTACTTGCTAAGCAGTTCCAACCAATGTCGTTGTCACGCGTTCAGGTCACTTTGCATAAAGATGTGTTGTAGTCCACAATGGTCCATTTTTAGTTCAAATTTCTATCCAACAAGGTAGTGTCTCCAAACCCTCAAGGCATATACAATGGCCAACAACTCCAAATTGTAGGTTGCATAGTTCTCCTCATGCCTTCTTAGTTTCCTCAAGATGTAAGCGATCACCCAATCGTCTTGCATCAAGAATCCACCTAAGTCTTCCTTGGATGTGTCAATGCATACCAAGAAGTCTGCGTTCATGTCAGGAACCTTTAGTATTGGTGTTGTTGTCAACAACTCCTTGAGCCTCCGAAATGCTTCTGCGCATTTCTCGGTTCAAACAAACTTCTCGTTCTTCTTTTTCAATTCCATCATCAGATTTGATATCTTCGAAAATCCCTCGACTAACTATCAATAATATTCTACTAAACCCATGAAGCTACGCACTTCTGTGACATTCGTCAGTGCAGGACCTTTGTCGGAGATGACATGCCCTAAGTAGTGAATCTTCGATTTATAAAACAATCATTTGGACAACTTCCCATACAATTTGTGCTCTCGCAGACACTGTAGTACCAAGCGCAAGTGCTCGTCATGCTCCTCCATCATCTGAGAATAATCAAAATATCGCCAATGAATACTTGAACGAACTTGTCCAAGTACTCGCGGAACACACCATTCATCAAACTCATAAATACCCCTGGGGCGTTTGTCAGTCCAAATGGTAAGGAAGTAAACTCATAATTTCCAAACCTCGTCTTGAAGGCAGTCTTAGGGACATCGTCCTCCTTGATCCGTAACTAGTGATACCCTGATCGAAAATCGATTTTTGGAAACACCGTCACACCCTTCGACTAATCGAACAGATCATCAATCCTCGGCAACAAATACTAATTCTTGATCATTGTCTTGTTCAATTGATGGTAGTAAATGCAGAGTCTCTACAACCCATCCTTCCTTCGTATGAAAAAATAATTGGTGCCCCCTACGGTGACACACTGGGACGTATACGTCGCAGGTCCAACAACTCCTTCAGTTGCATTCTCAGCTCCTGTAACTCTGGGGTCGAAATGCGAAAAGGTGTTCTAGCTATCGGTTTAGTCCCCGGTTTTAGGTCTATGGTGAAATCCAATTCCCTCTCCGGCAACATCCTAGGTAACTCCTACGGGAAGCCGTCCATAAACTCTCACACCATATGAACACGTTAAGTTTGTTAATTAACACAACAGTTAATACTCACAGTTTTACTGTAGTGGAAATCTTGGAGATCCATAGTCGTAGGGTTGAACCCGCTCTGATACCATATGTAACAACCCCATCCTTATGACACAAACTATGCACCATATGTAATTTTTTTTTATTTTTTTTTAACAACAGGACAATAACATCAACAAAGAGGTGTAGCAACAGAACTCGACAATATCAACATGAATGAATTTTGCGAAGCACATCAACATAAAAATCATATCATAAGCATGCCAATAAGATTGAAGCAATTTACAATCATTTATTCCGACAAGTATATAAATGACTAAACAAAAGAGAATCATCCACGAACATCCCGACACAAGCATTCTATTAAACCGATTCATGTAACACATAAATTCAATGGCGTGTGATTAAATAATTCCCCAATTAAAGACGATGATGTCATTATTAGTTAAACACTTGATCCAATGTCGATTTAACAAAATCATATGTCGATCAGTGCACGCAATGATCCAATCATAAGGGATGATAACGCCATATCCTGACAGTGCAATGGTAAGTTAAGGAGTATATAAACAATCTCTAAACCATCAAGCATGACATAAAATTCATTGTGCATGAGGTCCCAACTTTATTATAAGAAATCTTTTAACGAAATGACCCTATTGTTAATCAAGCTAATCATCGACACAGGGTAACCACTAGCATTACTTTTAATTGCGCAAAGGTCTAAAATATGACCATCAAAATTTATAAGAGAAAGAAGTCAACTCCACATCGACATGTAACACATATAAACTGGTGCGCGCAAGGACTAACTCAACATAGATTAGTGGCGAATTAGAATATAATTAAATTAATTATGTTGCATCGGCATAACTTGGTAGCATGAAGAAATCTTTCGCTCATTCAAGGTTAATTTACCATTCCAAGGTACAAGAAAAAAATTGGTCAATCCATCAAACATTAAATTTAAGTCACCAGTTAATAATCATACTTTATTATGCAAAACAATAATCTAAACATCCTTACAACTTCCATAGCCTTGTCACAATTTAATAAAAATTTAGTTCCTAATAACATTTTCAAAATTATCAAAATTATAAGCCAAACCACAAAATTCTTCATCAAGTAAGCTTGGGATTCGACTTGCAAACAACATCCTCATCATTGCTAAAGTGTTTGAATAATAATAATATTCCATACCATAATATGATTATTATAATACTACTACTAATATTAAACTTGGGCATAATGCAGCGTATTCCTTTCTACTATATAAATTATAATTTAAACACACTAAAATGATTCATGCAATTAATATTACACTCAACATAATGCAGTGTATTAATTTCACTGTATAAAATATAATTGAAGCACTTTAAAGGGCTTCATGCTATTAATATTTCACTCAGGCATAATGAAGTGTATCCCTTATAATTTAACACATTAAAATATTTATGCCATTAATATTACACTCAGAGTAATGCAGTGTATTCCTTACAATGTATAAAATATAATTTAAACACTTTAAAAGGATCCCTTACTGTAATGATGCACAGGTCAATCATATTCCCGTCCCGTTTAATGCAATGACGTGCAGGTGTAAGGATTCCCATCCAGTTTTTAAAATTAAACTGTCCAAGGTTATAAAGGAAAACGCCAGAATTAGAAAATCACGTGGATAAGAGTTGGCAAGGCGTTGGTAATGGTACGCATCAAAAAGGGGGTCAGGAGGAAGGTAAGAAACATCAGAACATGCAAGGGGATAGAGGCAGTTTCACTGAGTGAGGGAAAAAAATGTCAGCGCAGAGCATTGAGGGAGATTCGTTGCATAAGCAGTGGAATAATTCAGTAATCCATGAATGAAACGCTCAATGATTACCCAATAAAAATTTCGGGAGGCCCCTTCTCCACACGTGAGAATGTCTCCATTCTTATTTTATCTCGTTGCGTAAAAATAAAAACAGAAATCGAGGCAATCTCCCTTTTTTATCTGGCTGAAAAAAATAATCAAACGAAAATACATGCACTCCCATTCTCAACAGGTAATCTCCTCTCTTAAAATAACAAAAACGAAATTACATGCAATCCTATCAAATAACAAAATGAAAATACATGCAATCCCATTCTCAACCGGTAATCTCCTCTCTTATTTTAACAAAAACGAAATTACATGAAATACCATAAAATAACAAAACAAAAATTCTCAATCGGTAGTCTCCTCTCTTATTTTTATCTCGCTTTGGAATTGCATGTGTATGATTAATTTAGACAATATTAGCTTGTTTATTTTTTATATTAAATTGAAATTGTATAATGTGTATTTGTCTTTTTAGAAACTTTGAGTGGTTTTGGCCATGTCTCTTTGTTTATGTTTATATATTGATTCGAAATTGTATGTGTTTGCTTATTTGAAATTGTATAATGTGTGTTTTATTATTTGAAATTGCTTATGTATATTTGTGAATGGTTTTGGCAATTAAGTTTATATATTGATTTGAAATTGTATGTGTGTTAGCTTATTTGAATGTGTATATTGTGTGTTTGTATATTTCAAATTGCATGTGTATGATTAGTTTCAACAATATTTGTTTTTATTTTTATTTTTGTATATTAAATTGAAATTGTATAATATGTGTTTGTCTTCTTAGAAATTGTATATTGTGTGTTTATTTTTTTGAAAATGCATGTGCATGTGAGTGGTTTGGACAAAATTTATTTTATTATTATTTTTATATTAATTTGAAATTGTATAATGTATGTTTATCTTATTAGAATTTGTATGGTGTGTTTATCTTATTAGAATTTGTATATTTTGTGTTTACTTATTTCAAATTGCATGTGTGTGGTTTAGTCTACAAAGTTTGTTTGTTTGTGTTTGTAAATTATTTGAAATCATATAATGTGTATTTTTTTTTTAATTTATATATTTTATATTTGCATATGTATGTGTATGTAGTTTTGAATAATATATGTTTGTATATTGATTTGAAAATTTTAATGTGTGTTTGTCTATTTGAATTTGTATATTATGTGTTTGCTTGGATTATATTGTAAAATCTGTGTTTGTTTTGTGTCATCTTAATACATATAAATTTAATTTAATATCATACTAAATATATGCATAAACCTACATCATTGTCTAAAATATTATATTAAATATTGTATTTTCAATTTTTAAGATATATTTTTTATATTATCTTTACATTGTTTTTTCCTCTTTTTCATCTTTTTTTTTTTTTTAATATTATTTTTCATTTATTGTTTCTTAAACTCAGTTTAAAAACAATAATATATCACACATTTTGACAAATAATCATCTTAACCCATTTTTTATAAAAATCACTAACATTATCCATAATTATTTTTAATAAAAATTATAAAAATAAAATTACTATGATCAATATATGATAATAAATTAATATGTTCAATAAAATCAACTAATATTAAAACTAATCTTAAATAATAAATCTAAAGAACATCTCAACTATGCACATAGGTTTTTGGGGAAAATAAGCTTCCATCTTCAAGTGGTTGACCATGTTAGTAAAGATTTTTAAAATCTTGAAGCAAAGAGAAGATTTTTAATTTTTAATATAAACATGTTAATCTATTAATATAAATAATACTAAAATACAACTTAATAAATAGTAGATATTTTCCAAAAAATGAATTATGTAGATATCACATAAAATTTATCAATTTAAACATATAATACTCCAACCTAACAAAAATGAATCAAGGACTACATTATTTGAAAGCTCTAAATATACATTTAATAACATACTAGTCACATCAATTGTATCTTGAATGAATCAACCCACCCTTTTGTAACGAAAGAAGTGGGGATAACATCTCTTCTAGCTCATTTACTTCTAAGTGAAAGTCTTAACTAAACACAATTTAAAAAAAAAACCTTGTTTATATAAAATATTTATTTGGAAAATAAAATCGTCACATATTAAAGTCAATAATGGATTTACCCATACTTACAATTAGAAAGATGCATCTATGGTCTTTATTCAATGAAATGTTTTTTGTTGAACCATGTCTCCCTTGTAGGCTGGTGTTCCCAAAGTGAGAGTTGATTCTTAAGAGCTTCTCGTTAACAATTTTTCTTCAACATATATTTCCCTCATACCTTGAGGGTTTTGTTTTCACTAACAACCATGGTACAAGTTGTAACTTCTTTCAATTATGGTTTGTTAAGTTCTCAAAAAATGGAATTCATGTAATGCTCATTATAACAACAAGACCCCATTTCTTCACTAAATGTATTAATAATAATTTAATAAAATTAGCTTATAATAATAATCATTTAATACAATTAGCTTATAAAGATTCAGCATATAAGGTACAAACATCTGGCACATACATATCTCCTTTAAGTTTCTCTAAGTTTCTCCTTCCAAGATTAAACTATTACTCGTAAGGTTTGGTTCCATTTTATTTACCTTATTTTCCTTTAAACAATTTACATTATAATGAGATTGGATTTTTAAGTGGATTACCTCAAACACAATGTTAGGCTTTGTAATAGGTTTTCCATGTTTTAACCAATTTGTCAAACATTGGTAGACTCGAAATTATCCTTCATTGCAACCATCCCCTTAACATTTAATGTTATACTACCTTCCAAGATCTAGCTCAACAAGATAGATCATTTTTTTTTAGGAAGTAAGCATTCATATACTAATAAACATATTTTTTATACAATTAATATAGGACTTGCAACTAATGAAAAAGTATTTTACACTTGATAGGTAAATGAATAGTAAAACTCAACTTTCAAACAAGATAATGCATTCAGAATTTGTAATCATAATATTGCATTTAAAATTTGTAGTCATGTGCTTTGTACTTTAATCGAAAATTTAAACGATGGTCACCATGTGCTTTGTACTTTATCGATGTTACACTTTTTCATATTTTAAGCCTATGAAACAATCATAAAGTTCCATGTTGTTCATATAAATCCACCTTAAATTATTGGGATCCAAGTTTA
Organism: Picea engelmannii; assembly: GCA_009831015.1. Taxonomy (NCBI): domain Eukaryota; kingdom Viridiplantae; phylum Streptophyta; class Pinopsida; order Pinales; family Pinaceae; genus Picea; species Picea engelmannii. The sequence goes on along the minus strand of ML824106.1, from coordinate 46,614 downwards.
TCATGTATTCCTAAAACAAAGAATATATCTTTAATCTTTAGATTTAGAACCTTAACTATGTAATAACACCAAAAGGTCAATTAATGAATTTTCCAATTACTCGATGAAATTGATGTTGGTATACAATCATTGAACCAAGTTATTTAATATCGACATGTAAGCTTTAATTATTTTTCACTATTCTTATCTTATTAGTTGATTATATGTTTCTTGTGCAATTTTGAGGATTTTCACATCTACATACATCAAATGTAAAGTTGCATTTCAAGTTCCATATTAGGCATTAAACACCTAATTCCGTGTATAACAAGGGTCTAACATATATAATGACACTTCATATGCCTAATAATGAATAAATAAAAATTACAATATCGTAGTTTAACGATAACATGTGTTGACCAACATTAAGCACAACATCCTTTACAGTTAATATGATTTGAAAAATGGCACATATATCATATTATGTGATGTGTTTTTCCCATATTAAATTAATAATAAAGAAAAATGAAAGCCATATAATTTGAAATAACAAATTGTACAATAAATCAATGATCATCATAATCATGTTTTGTGAAAAGCACTGATTTAGTATTGAAAATACAAATACACTAATATCACAAATTGAAAATAACATGTCTCAAGGTTGTCACTAACCCCTAAGCACCATTTTTCAGTCCCTCTTGAGATTCCTCCTCCATATCTAGTTACCTTCATTATAAAATGCATAACCAAATGTAAATTAAAAGTCTCAATCCCCACAACATATATGATACAATTCATTTAAATAATATAACACAAAGAAACATAATTCACATGCTAAAAACAAAACAAAAATCATTAAAATGCTTTGATTTTTTTAATTTATCTTTTTATATATATATTTTTGAAGTCCCTCTAATAATTATTGAGAATTGAATGTATTATTTCCTAATGATTATTGAGAATTGAATGCATTATTTCCCATACATTTTTTAGGTTGAATATTTCAAATAAAATATGCCCATTGAGAATTGAATGCATTATTTCCCATACGTTTTTTAGGTTGAATATTTCAAATAAAATATGCCCACTATTCTTAACATGTGAGATTATGATCCCCTCATAAAAACGATATATGAGGCAATGCTCTCAAAATACTATTAATACATTTTTATCCAAAAATAATAAAATTGTAAATTCATTTATGAGTATAAAATTACAATATAATATATCATATGATTAGAAAAATCAAAATTGTTTTTACAACATTTGATAATATTATAAATAGATCATATTCTTCTTCACATTTGATAACAAAAGTTTTCTTTCAACATCTCAAAATAAGTTTTCTTTCATGAGGTCACAAAAAAGACTTTATTAATTATTATTCTTCTCCTACTTGATTGTTTGATTGTCTGCATATGTTCACATATTTATACATGAAAATGAAATAATCCTAGAAACACAAATTTATAGCCAATGGGCATGAGTATATTCAGAAATAATTCCCTCTTGTTCCATCTTTAGAAAGACCATCTACAATCTTGTTCTTGTACCTATATATGTGTGAAAAGGTTGTGTTAGAAAACTGATAGAAGTGACCAAATATCATTGTACAAAGACTGTAAAGTAAAATCCATCAATGCTATTTCCTTCTGCATCCAAACTAATATTAATTCATTCAATTTTCGAGAAGCGAAATAATAAGTTTCATTTGATTTGAAAGTGAAAGGAAACTCAAAAAGTATTAATTGAACTTGGAACTAGAAAATATGGAAAAACTCAATTTATAATATTGATAGAAGTGACTAAATATCATTGTAAAAAGGTTAAGGATGTAAAGTAAAATCCCTTAATATTATTTCCTTCCACATCCAAAATATTGTTAATACATTCAATTCATAAGAAGAAGAAGAATAAGTTTCGCGTGATTTGAGAGTGAAAGGAAACTCAAAGTATTAATTGAACAAGGAACTAGAAAATATGGAACAACTCAATTTATAAAACTAAAGAAATATAACTACCGCATTATTTGCTACAATCATTGTTGGCATACTTGTGTAATTAAGATTTGTATGGATTAGAACGACCTCTAAAACCTTAGCTATTGAGTTAGATCTATGGCTTGAAACTTTACAATCCTTAAGGGTGTTTTTGAGTAATTGTGCAGTGTTATCATATTAATTGTGACCCCACTAGTATGTCTAATGAAAAAACTTTCTGTGAAAAGACAAAGTAATATGGCCTCACACTAAAAAGATAGTCATTTTTGGTATTGTTATTGGTTTGGATAGTTTAGATGGCACCAAAGGCTCCATCTCAATTTATTCTAAATGTGCATCATGAGGTAACGAATTCAAGATGGGCTCGAGTTACTTTGTCAAGAGGGTGCCTCTTGAGTCGATCATCCATAACCGGATTGAAGAGGTGTGGGAGCCATAGGGATGGCATTGTACCCATACCCACACTTTAACCAATGTTTCTTACCTAACCTATGTCCACGAAGTCATTCTTCAAAACCATTGGATATGTCAGAACACCTTGGTGTGTTTTCCCAATGGACTCAAGATTATGACACTGAAAAAATTGTGCAACTAGCTTGCCCAATCTAGATGTATTTCCCAAGACTTTCAATGAAGTTATGGCTAGCCATGGAGCATATTACATCCCCTCTAAGCATACATAAATTTTTGATTGGGTCGATTGCCAATTGGTTTGATACATAAATTTTCCTAACCTCTATTTTTGTTGTCATATCGGGTATCATTGTATTCACAGTTGTCCACTTCTGACCTAGGCCAACCCATAGGTGGTCTTGCCCACCCAAACCCATCCTACACCGAAAGCTCCCTACGAATCGAATGCAAGTGAAAGGTATGCATTGAAGTTGTTTACAAAAATAATGATAATAGTGCAACCAAAGCCCTCGCCCAAAAACCCCAAATCCAAGGTTTGGCCCATCCTTTATGATCAACAACATTAAATAACTATTTTGAGATCCATTGACATATCTCACTATTAAAAAATCCTTTTTCGAGGAGGTTTATGTACCCAAATATTTCTAATAGGGGTTCCCCTTAACTCCCTCTATGTGTTGGTCGTTGAACCTCTTAGCTATTTACTCAAGTCCAAGGTGAATTAGGGTGTAATTTAAAGAATTATTCTTCATGAACCATATGCTAGGCAATTAGTCTATGGAAATTTCCTTAATTACTCTTTCTTGGCAATCTAAGAGGACCCAACTTCCTAGGCTCAAACCATGGACTATTTACACACCTCTATAACCTCAATATTGAACATTCAACGAGTTAAAACTCACTGATATAGACAAGGCCATTGACCTATTTTGGCTTGATTAGCCTCCCAAAATTTGTCATGGATTCATATGCACCGAGTCTTTAATTTTTTGGGCATACCATTCAGCATCTAGGTGTGTCCAAGGGACCTCTGGGAAGTGATTATTCCATGAGTGGAGAAGAATATATATAAATAGATCACTAAGCCCTTATCTCTAGTAGTGAAATTCCAAATTTGCACAAAAATCATATTAATGATTCATGCATACTATTCATGTTAGGTACCTTCTAAAGTAACATATTCACACTTAGAAAAGACACTTGGGAATTTTCTTTGGGCCAAAGCCGACAAAGGGAAAGGATTCCACAAAGCTAATTAGGAGCTCTATTGTACCCCAATGAATTTGGTGGCCTGGAAATTATTAGAATTGGGATTCAATTTTAAGAATTGAGTGCAAAGTGGGTGGTTTGAGTTGAGGAAGGAAAGGAAGCTTGGAAGATCCTTCTAAGGCATCAAATTCAGCAAGTTTTTCTACTTGGGAATCAGTCATAGCAAGATATCTCTATAAACCCTTCTACTCACTCATCGTGTCAATATCTATGACACTTATGTTGTTTAAAGAATATAAACTACTTGGGAAGCCATAAATCCCTTCCTTTCTTGGAAGGAGGTGTCTCCCCGATCAGACCAAACATTCACTAACCAATGTCTTTGGTGGTCACCTCCAGTTCCTTTTCAGGAAAATCCATTGCTCGATTCCTCTTAATTTTGAGCCATGCAGCTCTTAGAGGTGGTATTTGACATGTTAATGATATTTAGGAAAATCACTCTAAATATTTTATCCCTCGCACTAAGCTTGAGAGTAAATATGCACTAGTCATTCCTCTTGAACCACGTCCAATGGATCATTTCCAAGGGTCTGGTATTAAATCTTAGCCTCCAAGTGCCTCGAGTCTAGCAGGAAGACCGACATTGAGGAAAGGCCATGACTTTTAATAACTATAAGAAAGCTATGGGATACAAACAATTAATCCCCAAGTATTTCCTTCAATGTCGGCTAAACAAGCTCAAAGGTTGAAGTCCAAACATAAACTTTGGTTATCTAGCCTAAAACGTCATTATTTGGTGTTCGGTCGTGGGAAAAGTCACTTTAGGTAAGAGACCAACATGTTGCCTACAATGTGAAAGAGATGAAACTCTTAAAATCCTCTTTTGTTTATACCCTCTTCCCCAGTTTCCATGAACTTGCATTGATTCCCCCTACGAACTATATATCTCAGCCTCCGTCTCATGGCAGGATGCTTAGCAACTACTTTCACTGGTCCATTAAATTTCAATCTACATGGATGACTATCAAAATTGAGAACCTCTTTTAGCTATAAAAGAAGACAAATGATGTGTTATTTAATGAAAATGTATCATCAAACAACTTTTATTGGTATGATGGCACAATGATAACCATTATCATGTTAATGAAAATCATAGTGCAAACACAAAGTGTAGCTCAAGATGGAGAATTTACAATAATTATTGAAGTATTGACACAAAGCCCCATGCACCTTGATTAGAGTGACACCTAGCCCACTCGACCCAACTAACCCATGTTTCCCTCTTGGCCTAATTAAACCACTTGACCTACTAGGGAAATCTGGTTCTATAGAGTGCCATCACATTTCATATCATAGTAGAACCCACCACTAGGAAAGGGAGACAAGTTCATGAGACGCATGAGTGCAACAAAAACTGGCCCCTCAGCCCATCACACAATGGAAATCAATTCTAAACATCAATTCTCACCATATCATAAAGGTGCCAAGCCCTTTGAGCCCCTTATCGATGGGTGGGACCTAGTCCAACCCACTAATGTTGACCCCACTGTCTCAAGCTGGGGCCCTACCCTAAATGATGTAATACCCTGGTTTCCCCCAGTTTGTAAATATAACTATAACTAGACAAGAGACTATGGCGGACCAAATATGTGAATGTTTGATTTGATGAACCTTTGTATAAAAGGGTCAATGTATGATTTTTTTGTTATTAATAGAAATTGGATATGTGTTGCACAATTGCTGAAAGGGAGGAGTTTGTCAAGATAAATCATGGATGTTATGAGAGATATGGTGAGGGAAACCAAGAATGGTTGAGATGACCCTCACCAAACCAGTACCTACTGGGTGTAATTGATCAACAGTTCTCTGACCCAGAAATGAATTACCAGTTAGGTTGGTAGTTGGAAGGTCATCCTTGAGAGTTAATGAGGAGATGGGGCACGGTACCCATGTGTAAGGATTCCATGCATGACCACGAATTAGAGATTCAGACCCACGTAACCTTGCTGAGGAATGAAATAAAGGAGGTAATTCAGGGGACATAGACAAATCTGCAAGAAAGAAAAGTAAAGAAAAAAATCTCGAGAAGAGAAGAGAGCAGGTTTTTCGACTCTGGAGTTGACAAAAAAGTTTAGAAACAAGCTTGGTTTGGCTGAAAGAAGCCATGGGCAGAGTTTCTCTACAAGATAATAAACGAGGCTAACAAGTGACTAAGGAAGTGCTTTTGCAGACCTCCTTGCTTGGAGTAGAGAAAACTAGTTGCCAAGATCCTGTGGGAGGAGAGTAACCTTTGTCCCTGACTATTGTGGAGCAAGAAGAAAGAATCTCTCTCAAAGAATCATGGTCTAGCTCAGGGGTGGCCAATGATAAATCTATCAGGAGTGGTTGTGCCTATGGTTGGGAGGAAAAAAGCACCCCATTCAGCATCACTTCACATTTTCCAGTTCTGATAAGTATTTTCATACTCTGTGTAATATATTGGATGCGATGATTGAATGTTTGTGTTTATGGTTAAGTCTTGTAGTATTTGAACAGTTATTAGAAATCATCATTTTCTTCTGTAAATTGATATATTTACATGGTATTTTGATTTACCTTAGTTTAGTCGTTAGAGAGTTATGGGATGTCAATCTCCAAGAGTCGGGGTAGGATTAAATGAAACATCTAACTCATGACGAACCTTTTAGTTTAACTTAGCAGGAATGTCAAGTTCAACTATGTGGGAGAAGGGTGTTTCCTTCGGACTATCCACCCATGTGATTGAGAGCTCATATCCATGGCCTTAATCAAGTCTCGACTAAGAGCTGAGTGTAGCCCAGAATCCAAATATGATCCCATATGACCCAAAGTTGGGAACCCCTCGCTAAGCCCGAAAGGAGCAAAGCTACTTTGGCATCAAGACTTTGGGACTTAGAACTCCAGAACCAAGGATGATTTTAGGGGATAAATTTCGCTCATGGGCTAATTTTCCATGGTTTTTCCAAAAACGAGATTCGTTATTTTAAAAATGATTCGCCCAAATTCTATAGGATAAAATTATCTTACCTCAAAAATCACCAAAATTTTATAAAAACTATATAAAATACTTAGAAATTTGAATGTTTTTTAAAAAATATTGCCAAACATTTATAGTTGACATATGAAGGATTAGTAATATTCACTAAGGTTTCTACATTTTAAAATAAATTTCTATCCTTAAAATCATCCCTATCCAGAACCCTCGAAAAGAGTTGAAGGTTGGATTCACGAATTGATGAGGGTCACAGATCTAGGAACCCAGTGGAGATCTCTCTCAGTCGTTAGATCGTACGTATGAAGGGGTAGAATTAAGTGCTCCAGAGAAATCCCACTTCAGGAGAATATGGGTGGTCTAGCGCCGAAACGCTCGAATGTCGGAGTCACAAAGTTAATTTGGACCATTGATAATAGAGGGATGTGTGTCCACAGATCAACAACTATCTGAAAGTTAGAGTATTCGTCAGTATATGGATGTGTGAGTTTCCCTAGAGCTCTGCAAGACAGAGTAACTCTTGGTCGTGAATTCTAGGTACACGTGGCGATAGATCATGCGTGGTCCAGAGAGGAAGCTGGAAGATACAAACCAAAATCTCAAATGTCAAACTTCTGAAGTGACGTGGACTGTCGATCCTCGGATCCTTCAAGATCCCTCTCAACCGTCAATCTAAGAACTACATTGAGAACCCCTCCCAACTTCCCAACCAACCAAGAACACCTTGTGAAGTGACATGTGGCCCCCTCTTGTCCCCTGTCAAATGTTGTCTATTCAACTAGAGTCATTGGATGAGAGGCTATGTGGGAAGAGATCCTATAGTCCAGAGACTTGGTACTCTGGAGGAACTGGGCCAAGAGTTTTCAAGGTGTGAAAACTCCCAAAGTCGCGAACGAAGAAGTGAATCTCAACCATTGATAAGTAGAGTACACATGGTGCTAGATATGAGAGTCCGGATACTTGGCTATTTGGGTGATTTGTGATGTCAGGAGTTGGTAAGTTTTGAAGCTCAGAGCCACGAAGTAATGGGATTTGTGGATCTATGGGTCTACGTAAACAGATCTCAACCATGATATTTGAAAGAAGTGAGAAGAGTGTATGTCGGGGGTCGACGTGGCTCATTGATTCCATCTAGGGTGACGTGGAACCGCAACTAAGGTGTCACGTGTCACCCAGATATGGGTGATTCACATACCCCTTATGCATATTAGAGCATGACATGTATCACCCCCTAATGAGGACACATGTCACCCCTAGCCCTCGCCACGTGTCAACTTCTTATTTGTGCCCACCTAGCCAACAGGCTTGGTGACGCGACCGGGACTTTAGGAGTTCAGAATATTTGGGGGGAAATATAGTAAAGGGACGTTCAACATCGACTGTCCATCGCCAAACATAGAACATTCAATGACGATCGTCGATTGTCGACAACAGAAATGTTTAACGTCGATCACCAATTGTTGAATGACCGAAATGTTTAACGCCGATCACAGAGTGTCGAACGTTGAAAAAGGGGAATTCAACATAAAACATCGAACGTCGATCACCGAATGGCCAAGGTCGTGTGGCAATATTTCGGGACTTCAGGGAGTAAGAAAAGGAGCGTTCAATGTCAAATGCCGAAGACCCCAACTAATAATGCCCGGATAACTTCGAGAGGTGATAACTTGTAGACCAAAGCTCAGATTTTAGTGTAGTGGCGACCAACAGAAATCTCGTGGCGAGCAGTAGCCAATGGAGAGCCCAGAATTAGGATTTGAGACAGTGACCAAAAACTAAATTTTGATGTCCCACCCCTTAAAATAATATCTAGGGTTCGGGTGTGTTACAAATGACCACAACCAACCTTCTCATGTGGTTGGTGTGGTTAGTAATTAGTGTTTCTTCACCCAATTTGTTTCCCTTTGTCTCCTTTTATGTTATTTTCATGCTCAATATGATGTAGATTCTATGGGACTATGTAACAACCTCCTCGTTACGACAACCACGCTGATAACAGGTGCAAATTTTTTTGTTTTAAAAGTGTGTGCGCGCATGTAGGAGGGGAAATAGACACACTGGACTCTACGTCACCACCCGATGACTGACAAGACGCAACCACGACAATCACAACAAGAAGATGAAAGGCTCACAACAAGAACTGCAAGCATTAACGACCAATGACATAAGGCGCACAACAAGCAGCTGTAAGCAGAAAACCACACAAGGTGTTATGTATAGTAAAATCATGGATGGAAGAATCCATGGTAGTGGAGTTTCCTATTTTTGCCCAGAAAAGCAGGGCGTTTAATCTTAGTCCTATGCTCCAGAGAGAGAGAAGGTCAGATAGGCTCCTGGCTGACTGCTCAGGCAGAAACTAGTAATCCCCTCAGGTGTGTCGCAAGAGTGGAAACCCTACCTTTAAAGGGCCCGAGACTCTTGATACGACACTGGATTCCTTACACAGAAAAACACACACACAGACATATATACTAAGGCTACAAGGGGGTGTCTACCTCCCACTCGACACAAGCAGCACCAGCAATGCAAGCCAACCCAGTACATCAAAATCAACGGACAACCCGGCCTCTAAGGAAGATGTAAGACAGAAGGTCACCGACAACTAGTGAAGACACAACATTACCTACGACTCAAAGGCCTCAAGCATAGATCATTTACTTCGTTTAAATTCGTTAGTCGATGAGTCATCGACCCAACCATAAAAATGAGTACGCATGATTAATTTATAAATCTAACACCTAATGATTTTTGCTCTTGGTTTAAGGACCTTACACCCCTTAGGTTGAAAATTGAAACGTCTTAAAATGTTCAGTCTTACCATTACATTTATTCTACAACAATATTGTAAACAATCATCAATGTCCTTACC
>ML824105.1:68307-82388 GCA_009831015.1 Picea engelmannii | reverse complement strand
AAAGTTATGGTTTCCTGAAAAGACCATTTTCACCCCATTTGTGCATTTTCTCCACTGGTGTAATTTTATTGAAAGGCCAACTTATGTAAACTGTAGAAGAAAATATGTCAGGAACTAGAGAAACTTGTGTATGATACATAGATAAAAATAATGGCATAGAATTCACAACAACTCTCATATTTTCAATATGATTCTCCAGTAAAAAACTGTAGCAATATGGAAATAACAACTTTGCCCCTTTTCACCCCTTTTTTCGAGACTTGGAATTTTTAGCCAAACTCGCTATCTCTCAATCTATGCACTTCTGGAAAAATTTCATAAACCAAAGTTGTTTTTCTTAATTATTATATAAAACTTTAAGTAAATAAAATTTTCCATTTTTGTGATATGGGGTCACTTTTCTTCCTCTGCAAATTTAAAAGATCCCCAAAAGGTGGCTTGGAATAATAGATTTTGGCCTATTTCAGGCATCCCCGTTGCAACCCGCTTAGGATTTTTTCAGTTCCTTCATGGGTTATTTCCATGTCTTATTTTTGGAATCTCTCCAAGATTTTCAGCTTAATCTGGATCTTTGTCAATGATATGGACCCATATATTTAAAAAAACACTATTTTGCAATTTCTGACAAATCTAAACATAATTGGACAAGGGCCCTCTCTATCACTTTTGTATATATCCTCTCTATGGACAAAACCCATAAGTTTCATCTTAATATGACTTAATATGATTCATTTATTGATAAAATACGAAAATGGGCAGTCTTGCCTATGTGGCAATCTACACCATTGATCTCAATTCAGAAGAGATCTACACTATTGATCCACTCTAATTGTCTCAACTACTGATGTGATTGTCGGTCATCAACCCCTTTCCTTGGAAATTAGTCGCAACACATCTCTGAACCAGTTGACCCAACCGTCGACCATTGATCGTCGACGATTCCCATTGGCAGATGAAACACTCTCAATTTGGTCGACCTGACCATCGACCATTCCCACTGATTGATGAAAAATACTTTTCCAATTTGGTCGACTCGACCATCAACCGTCGACCATTTCCTTGATGATGTTGCATGACACGTAGACTCTGACATGACATTCTGGATGATGGGCATGGCACGTGGATGTTGATGTGGCATGGCATGTGGATGTTAGCATGGCATGGCATGTCATCACCTTATTTTCTTCATCAACCATCGACCATTTCTCTTGGATGACATAACACTTCACCAACCTAGTTAACGCCCGACCATCATCCCATCGGCCATCGATGCTTTCTCTAATTTGATTGGAACATTTTTATAAATCGGTCGACCTAACCATTGGCCATTTCCCTTGGATGACTAAAACTACTTTGTTGAATATGGTCAACCCATTTGTCGATTGGCCATTTCAATTTCTGAACAAAAAAGTTCTCCAAATCGAATGACCCAACCATCGGTCATCGACAAATTCCAATGGTAATTAAAACACTATACCAATTACAACCATTCTGACCATCGATCGTTGACAAATTCTCTAGGCCAAGTCCAACACTTACAAAAAATTTCAATCATTTCTCGATGAATATGGACCGTCGATCTTCGATCCAAGATGATCTTAATTGTTAATCATCTCCAATATCCCAAATGTCAAAATGAATCCAGACCGTCGATCTATCTCCTTTTTCCAACCACCAAAATTGAATCTCGATCGTCGATCTAGTAACTCTGTCAAAATTTGAAAACATTAGAATTTTTTGAGTTTATCACAACGAATATCAGTCGTTGATCTCAAGATCAAACATGATCTTGGTCGTTGATTCTAGGAACTATTTCCCACGCTACAACGACCATTAAAATACGAAATTTTGACCTTGTAGGTCGAATCTAACTCTGCAATTCTGCAGATCGAATCCATTAAACTCCTTAGACAATATTGAATCATTTAAACTTGGATCTGCTCATGCATTTGGGGATTTTCTCTCTAATTTTCCACCATTTTTCTACAAATTCCCTTATACTGAATTCTACAACATCTAATTTTCCCAATCCACACTCGTCCTAGCCAATACTACTATGTTTTTGAACCAAAACATATGTTACCAATCTGTAATGAACCCAGCCATCAGGGTCAGGCCATACTACCTCAAGAACACACTTCTTAAACTGATTTCAAATTATGATAAAATCTAATTAATAAAGAAGCATAAAATACTCACATGTGATAATCAAGATTCATCCTACAACATAAAAGAAATGAACAATATTCCATGCACAACAATAACCAACAAGTATGCACACATAAATACATCTCAAAGGTAAATAAATACATAGCGGAATATACATTATATAGAAAACATAGAGAGAACTTATCTTTTCATGTAAGCATTCACCAAATGGATGCATACCAAGGGTGTTCCTCCCAACCATAGACATTTTTTTTCATTCACTCTCAACAAAAATGTCACCCCCAAGCCAGGTCTATGAATCCACAAGGACGGGTCCTAGGAAAAATCTAAAAACACACTAGTTAGCTAACAAGCTCTCAAGTTTTCCCAACCACACAACAATCCTAGTTTCCATCTCTCTTCCCCTCCAAATTGCATAAACCAAAGAAATGAACCCCTTTCTCTAGTATGTAGTCCCTCAGAATGTTCCATTTCTCTCCAGGGCTTCATTGCTATTGGTCAAGAAATCTCCATGTTGGAAACTCCAAGGATTGTCAGTTGTGGACAGTTCTTTTAGAACTATCATCAATCTCATGCACACAGGCATCCATTCCCTCCTGGAATGATCAATAATTCCTCACAACCATCTATCAATGTCTCTCTACCTCCATCCATTCATTTCCATGTCCATATTCAAAGCACATGAATTAGAAAGCAAGAGTGAAAAAGAATGAACGATTAACGATGAATGAAGAATCAAAATGAAAGAGTGTAAGAGTGAACCCCCAAATATCCCAAAGAGTGGTTTATATATTTACATGGAAATCAAGAACCACATGGCCTCCCCCAAGAAGCTCATGTAACCACTTTTCTCAGTTAAAAACAAGATGGTTAAATAAAATATAATAAAATACTTAGCCCCTTTAGCCCCCTCTCTCATGGAATCATAGCCCCTATCTCTCTTGTCCTTTTCTATCCTAAAACCAACAATGTATTATATATATATATATATATATATATATATATATATATATATATATATATATATATATATATATATAACATTTCCTAGGCACTCCGACCCCTTTCCAATTTTACCAGCTCACCATCCTAAGTCACAACTGCATAACACATTCTAGTTCATAGGGAGCAAAACTGGGGGTGTTACATTATGCAGTTGGAGAAAGAGATGATTTATCTTCATCCTCATTCATTTGATAAAATGGAGGAATATTTGGTATGTGTCAAATAACTCTAGTTGAAATTGGGAAAATGTGGAAAGAATTATCAAAATAAGGATGGACAACTCATTGATCTAGTCCTAATTAACTTGAGAACACCATTCGATATGTTCATTTCGACTTTCCACACCAACTGGAAAGCATGCAAGGAATATGGTAATGATTAAACCTTTGAATATTTATGTGGTCTTTTGATTACTGATCATCATAGACTACTTGAATAAGGAACACTTGGTGGTAAACACCAGACCCACTTTCTCAAGGGAAAGAGAAAGATGGATCCTAAGGATAGAGTACAGTTTGATGCCTCTACACAGAAACTTGCATACCGTGACCAGAAACCACTGAGACAAACAGATTCACCCCAACAAATTTGAAAGAAGAATACATGTAAGTACTATGGAAAGACTGGACATGTGGAAAAAGTTTGTTATAAGAAGAGAGACAATTTGGAGTAGAAGGTTAAATGCCTTGAAGGAGACATGTCCGGTGTATGTTGACCCATTGATAATTTCACATTCCAAGTCGAAACTTCTCAGGCCTTGCTATCTCATTCTGCACAGAACGAATGGGTATTCAACTCTGGGTGCACTCATCACATGGCTAAGGATGCCTCATTGTTCACGTGGTTGGATGAAGCCAAGGAGAGAAAAAACCATGTTGTTGATGATTTTGCTCTGGATGTTGTTGGTCAAGGTGATGTTACCTGTCGACATGGGAAAATGTTTGATGTCTATCATGTTCCAAATCTTAGTGCCAATCTGTTGTATGTTTCTTAGTTGACACAGATAGACAATATTGTGGAATTTTTGCTAGATCAATTCTATGTTCGTGATTTGAATAAAGGCAAGTCGACTATTGCTAGTGGGATTTTTGGCCTAACCAAAACTTTGTAAAACTTTTGTGACATGACTCGACCTGACACTGAACGAACTGCACTTTTTATCACACTACTGAGAGAATTCAAATTTTGCATGAGCAACTCAGACACTCGAATTTCAGAAGTCTGTAGGCATTAGAAAATCGGAACATGGTTGTTGGTTTTCCGAAAGTATTTCCCCCTAAAGGAGTCTGTAATGGTTTTTTTCTTGGGAAGCATCACATAAACCATTCGACTGGGGAAAATCATGGAGAACACAAAACCTACTGGAACTAGTTCATAGTGATGTATGTTGCATCAATCTACCTTCATTGATAGGTGCAAGGTATATTTTGACTTTCATTGATGATTCCTCTCGCTTTACATGGGTTTACTTTATGAAGAAAAATAACCTTATCTTTGAAAAGTTTAAATAGTTTCAGGCCTTTTCTAAAAAGAAATGTGGTCATCCCATCAAATTCTTGAGATCAGACAATGGTGGTGAGTATGTCAATCAACCTTTTGAAGAATACCTGGCTCAATATGGTATTGACTGGAAACTGTTGGTTCCTAACACACCATAGAAGAATGGTGTCATACAACACAATAATTGAACATTAGTTGAAATGGATAGATGTTTTTTGTAGGCTAAATATCAACATTCTTGCTTCTGGGTGGAATTTGTGTATTGTGAAAATTATCTGTTCAATTGCATATCGACTAGAGTTGTTCCTTCCATGACTCCAGTCGAACGATGGTGTGGAAGGAAAAATTCAATCAGCCACCTCTGTGTGTTTGGATGTGTTGCATGGGATCACATTTTTTATTATTGCAAAAATAACTTGGATGCAAAGAGTCATGCTTGCATCATGATGGGATACTTTGAAGATTCGAAAGCCTATTGATTGTTTGATCCTATCAAATGACAAATAATTATCAGAAACAACATATAGTTTGATGAGAAGTATTTTGGCATTAATTTGTTGAATACCTTCTTTGGATTGTTGCAGGATGATCCCTTTGATATTGTATCTGACACTAGTTCTCTGGTTCCTTTTTTCATGCCTTTGATTGGATAGTCAAACATTTTTTATGTTTCGACTAGACCATCAACCTCTAAGTCGACTATTCTGACATCCTCCATTTCGATTGGTTTTCTGATTGAAGACCCTCCGACTTTTGATCAACCTACTAAAGTGAACCATAGTTCACCTGTTTCTTTTCCACCCAGATGGTTTGCCAAGACAATTGATGATGTTGGAGTTGATGTTGGAGATGCCTCCTCTGAATGAAAAACTTGAAGTCAAAAGAAACATGTCATTATTTCCTTGATGACTCATGTACTTGAAACCTATGATCTTGTTTCCTACTTAGATGTTGAAGGATGATCTAAATGGGAGAAGTACATGTAGACAAAAAAAAATTCTTTGTCGAAGAATCACACTTGGGACTTAGTTCCTTGACTGCAAGGAAAGAACATTGTGAAGTGTCGATGGGTCTACTGGACCAAATTTACCTTTGAAGGTGTTGTTGAGCAACATAAAGCATGCTTAGTTGTGAACGGATTTTATCAACAAGAAGGATGGAAATACCATCAGATGGATGTGAAGACCAAATTTCTTCATGGAGACCTGTCTGAAGAAATTTTCATGGAAAAACCACCTAGTTTTGTGACAGATTCAAATTTGGTTTTTCGACTCAAGAAGTTGCTTTACGGTTTGAAGCAGGATACCCAGGCTTGGTATGCTAAGATCGACAGTTTCTTTATTCGAGTTGGTTTCAAAAGTTGTGAATCTAATTACAACTTGTATTACTCCATACCAATGGAGACACTTTGATTGTTGTTGTAAATAACTAGAAATAATAATGATCTCATCCTTAGATTGAAGAAACAAATTATTGACTTCTTTGACATGACAAATATTAGTACTCTGCATTATTTTTTGAGTCTTCAAGTATTACCACTATGTGATGTATTTTTCATTTCTTAGTCTAAATATGATATGGATCTATTGAGTACATGTTTTAAGATGGTTGATTGTAAGACTCGTGCTACTCATTTTCAGTCTGGAGTAAATCTTACCAAAACTTGTCAAACACCTACAACCGATGCTACACTTTATCAACAACTGGTCATCAGTATTATTTATCTTAATCAAAGTTGACCTAACATTTCCTTTGTTGTTAGTGTGGTTTCTCGATTTATGCATGACCCTAAAGAAAGCCACTAGAAACAAGTCAAATTAATTTTCCATTATCTCAAGGGTAGCACTCATTTTGGTATCAAGTATTGTCAAAGTTCATATTTGTTGGTCAGCTTCACCGACTTCACTGACTCTATTTGGTTCGAAGACAATGATGATAAGAAGTCCACTTATAGCTATGTGTTTCACTATAACACTAGATTGTTGGTGTGGTTGTGTAAGAAGAAGAAGGTAGTATTGTTTTCGACTACAAAAGTATAATATTGTGGCATTGTTCAATAAGGTACCGAAGCAGTATGGATTCGAAAACATTTGAGAGAACTTGGCATTCATGTTCATACCTTGAATACAATCTATTATGATAATAAGAGTGCTATATAGGTTGCTGACAATCTTGTTTCCCACTGTAATATGAAGCATGTTGAACTCCATGCTCACTAATTGAGACAATTGGTGCATGAGAACTTTGTCTCTCTTGAATATTGAAAAATAGATGATCAAGTTGTTGATATATTCACCAAACCTTTAGCTAAAGCTATGTTTATCAAGCTCTACATGATTCTTGGGCTTCGGGAAGATAAAATCATGAGGGGGGTGTCATAATGATGTAATTTAACCTACTGAATCTCCAGAGATGTGTGTTGATGGGGGGTGTTGGAACATCAAGAATTGATGGTTCATCACACATATCCTGGGTTCAGTCGATCTAGAGGTTGACCTACATCTGGATACAGTTATTCGGGTGATTGACCAACACATTACATCCGTCGGTCTAGTATTTGACATGCATGTCAATCAAACAACTGACCAACAGTCGAAGATAGTCAAGCTATGGATCAACCAGCCCAACAATTGAATATGAGTTGGATGCGTAGGCCGCCAGGTCTAGCATCCTTGTCGATTCGACTCGACAAGGTGGATTTGATGGATTCAACTCTAAAAAATGGTAGTTACATGTGGACAAGATATTTCGAATTCTATGCAATTTGGTTAGATCTTGAGACTATAAATAGCAGACCCCTTGGGTCATTATCAACATATTGATTGTGCATTAGATCATGTGGATCAAGATGTGCAACATGAATTTTGATTTTCTAATCACAATGTCCTATGCTTAAGTGTTGTAATGGTGTCTTTAGACACCACGCTCTGTCTTCGAAATGTTTTGTTCCTCTTTAATTATCTGCACTACTCTGTTTTTTGTTTCATGTCATGTTCCACCTATTCCCCAACACAACGGACTCATATAGAGGAAGGTGAGCAGGAGAAGGTGGATTTTCATCCTCACTTTCATCATCTAAATAAGAAGAAACCAAAATAGAGACATAATATGGCATGAATTTTGAAGATGGATCACAATCTGAAGATGGAAGAAACGCCAAATTAGGCTCGCATGCCAAGAGATTTTCATCAAATTTAAAATCTCTTCTAATAATAATTTCATTGGAATAAGGTTGAAGAAGTTTGTAAACTTTGACATATTCATAATATCCAACAAAAACACACTTCTCACTTTTAGGCTGTAAATATTTCCTTTTCTCATTAGGAATGTAAGCCCATGCTACATTACCAAATACACAGAAGTGGTTGACATATAGCTTAATTTTATTCCATGCTTCTTCAGATGTTATATTTTTTAGAGCCTTTGTAGGAGTGAAATTTAATATGTAATTTGAAAAATTGATGGCTTCCACCCATTAATGAAGACTTAATCCCTTAGATTGGATCATACAAATAGTCATTTCCTTTCATTTGTGATTCATTCTTTTAGCAACACCATTTTTTTGTTGTGTATATGGAACAATATGTTGCATTTGAATGCTCTGTGCAGTGCATTAACTTGTAAATTTATTTTCATTTATTCGCCTCCATTACCTATTCTTAGCCTTTGAAGTTGATGTCCAGATTATTTTTCTACAAGGGCCTTATAGGCCAGAAACTTGTCAAAAACTTCGCTCTTAAGTTTTAATAAGTAAACCCAAGTGTGTTTGGAGAAGTCATTAATGAAGGTTAAGAAATACTTGCACCTACAGAAATAAGAAGAAGAAAGTGGACCACACAAATCACTATAAACAATATGCAAAGGGGCTGAGGCATTCCAAGAGGCACATTCTTCAAAACTATCCTAATGATGTTTCTTAAGAACACAACCAACACAAACACCATCTCTGCAAGAAACAAGAGGAAGACCAGTCACCATGTGTTGATTACATATTTTTTGCAATGAGTAATAGTTTAGATGACCAAATCGTCCATACCAAAGTTTGTTCAAGTCATCGCTATGAACAACAAAAACTGATGGAAATGATGATGACCCAAAATTTTCAAACTTGTACAACCTGGTAATATCATCAATAACTCCAGTTGCGAGGACATGCTCAGGATATTTTAAATCATTGATTACAATTTGGTGAGGTGAAAACTCTACAGTTTTACCTTCACCTGAATGAGTGATTTGATATATTGATAGAAGATTGCAGGAAAGACTTGGAACACATAATACATCATTGAAATGACCATTATATACCTGAACTCTTCCAGACCCTACAACGATAAGAGATCTGTCATCACCAACAAATATTTTTTTGGTGTTACATTCATTGAGATTAGAACATAAGGATTTATCATTAGTCATACGATAAGATGCTCCAGAATCAATAAACCACTCATAAGAATAAGTACTAGAAGTTACATTGAAGGAGAAACCATAAGTAGAAAGCGCATTTCCATGTGAAGAAGAAGAAAAATAAATATTGATGGTGTGCTTCTTCATTGTTGCTTCTAAGCCTTCCATATTTTTAAAACATTTAGACTCCACATGACCATCTTTCCCACAAAATTTGCAATGTCTATAAGTCTTTTTACTTTTGGATGTTTCTTCTTTGTCACCATTAGGAGCAGAAGCTGGTGGAGAGGGTTTTGGACCCTTTTTTTATTGTTGTTGTGGCAATGAAGTTTCTTCTTGGGATTCTTGGATTTATCTTTTTGTTGGGCCACTAAGGATTTGTTGTATGTACCTGCAATGATAATCAATCCAAGTTGCACAAACGTATCTTTCTCTCAAATCATAGAATCACAAAAAGACTCAAGAGAGGGTTCTTTATTAACACTCCCTAGAGATTCTCTTGTGGCATAAAAGGTAGATACAAAGACAAAATATGCACTACCAATATTAACAAGAATAAAATATATGCATTGGTCTTCCTTCAGATCTAGTTTACAATTTGTACATTAAAGTGTAACTGTTTTGAACTTAGATAAATAATATTCAATGCAAGGAAAATTATTGGGACTTAAATTCATTAACTGGTTTTCTAACTGGTGAGATTGAATGATACTGTGTTTACCAAACATAGCTTGAATATTTTCCTAAGCTTCATCAAGGGCATTAATTCCTTGAAGGTGAAACCTTAAATCAACAGAGATGGACACTCTAATTATTCCATGTGTTCTTTTACTCTTATTAGCCTATTTAACTATCTTTTCAACATGGGTTCTTGTTCTTTTCCCAAGGTAATTTGGTAGAATTCTTTACTTCTTAGTACATCCTCCATATGACATTTCCATGAGAAGTAGTTGGTACCGGTAAGAAAATGGTCACCAAGAAAATCAATATTACAATATGAAGTGAATATGAAGTGAATATGAATTGAAAGGCTAAAATTGATGGTCTGGATGGAAAAATCTTGAAAGAATAAGCTATTTAAAAAAACGACACTGAAAATAGACTTCGGATGTGAAAGTTATGCCCTTTTGAAAAAATGCATAAATGGTAACCAAAGAGCCATGTGGCAAGTGGAATTTGGTCCACATGGTGATGTCCCTCCTTCACTAACTTTCATATAACCTCACTTTTGCAAATAAGTGGTTTATGAAGTGATATATTTTTATAGTATAAGTGAGAATCACTTTTACAATGAAGTTACTTTACAAATTAAAGTTGCATGCTTTTATAATTTAAGTGAAGTACACTTTACAATGAATGCATCAAGTTTTTCAAAAATTAATAGAAAAGAGACTTGAACTCAACACCTCTTACTAAGTAAAATAACTTTTAACCAAGTGAGCTAGTGCAAAAAACATTGTAATATTAATAAGGAGGATGGATGTTGTTATTGTTGTCGATGTTGTTGAAGATGACCTTGAAGTGCATGCTAAAAAAAATAAAAAATTCATGCATTCACACAAAAAAAAAAATGTTTCTTGACAACAACAAGGGTTAGATCTCGGTTAGCTTACTCAGAAAATGCAAGTTTTCTCTTTGTTTATGATTTGTTGAGATCACATAGAGTGCACGAAAAAGAGTATATGCAGACAAGAAAACACTTTCCACTTTGTTTCTGATTTTTTGAGATCACACAAAGCACAAGGAAAAGAGCACACACAGACCAAAAATAGTAGCAAGCCGGAAACAAAAAAAATAAAACCAAAATATTATCTTTGTAAAAATTTAAAAGTGGGGTATTCAGGATTTATACCTCCAGATTTGATTAAAATGGTTGTATCTTAGGAAAAAGGAAACATTTTCGAGTGAAACGAAAATCATTTCTAACTAAAATGAGCACTCTAGACACAATTGAACATTCCTCTTGGCCCAAACATGTACGAAAATAACAGAAACCAGAGATGCGACAAAAAAACTTCAAGATCTTGATCTACAACATGAGCAGGTCTTCAAATCCGCTCTGATACCATGTTCGAAAACATAGGTATTTCAATAAAGGAAGAACACCTTCAGTAACCACTCACACAACCATATTAAATATCAACACACCAATGATTTTGTGTGGTAAAGCCCCTGTGGGGAAACATCCACAACCCCAACCAACATGGACACTCGAGGAAATTTATTAATGAAAAAGAAAAATATTACAAGAAATTTTCTCACAATTGATCATCAAAAAATGACCCTCCATTCTACTAGGTGTTAAGCCACAAATCAATGTAATTTTTAAGATCAAGGATAATATGAGTCTTCATATCACACTATGTCGAGAACATATCGTGACCGTCGAATTACAAATACATACTAATGCATACTAAAGAAACACACTTTAAACTAATGACACATTATACCAAGTTGATCTTAACTAACTCCTAAGTGTCTAAATATCCTAACAAGACAATGGTAACCAAGTCTAGTAGTTTGACAAGGTTTTGGAAGAAACTAATAATCATTTTAGTTTAGTGTATGCAAAGCCGCCCCCCCCCCTCCACTATCCTGGAAATATGTGAAAATTATAATCTACGATATCATTAAAGAAGAGGAAAATATATATATGATGAAATAAATAACTAAAGAGAAAGTGGAATTCGACCCGCGGTCGATGGATCTTGATAAGGCCTCTAGGATGGATAACTTCTTGTCTCATTTTACAGGGCATGGTGGCATATTATCAAGAGTGATTTGAGATGAATATTGGAAGAATTAAGGAGGTCACACAAATTTGGAGGGAGAAGTAACTCCTCCTTCCTAACACTCATTTGGGGCCAAGCAAAGGATCCTATCCTCTCAATTTCTCTCAATATCCTTGTGTAATGTCTCTTATGAGATATTGATAAAAACATGGCCTCCAAAATTATTAACATTCTCCCAAGCTCATATTAATTTGAAATGGAGATTTCATGAATATTTTCAAATAACAAAGAACACAGTGTTGGTTCACGAAGAAATACATTCAAGCAGACAACAAGGAGAGCATCAAATTCTCATAGATATGTTGACTTCCTTTGACAAGCTTAGGAATCAATTTCTATATGTCGTGCTGCTCAAATTTGGATTTTCTCTTAAATTTGTGGATTGAATAAAGGAATGTATTCTTAGCACATGGATTGGTTCCTTCGTAAATGGTATATCCAATAATTTCTTCAAAGAATCTGGAGTAAAACATAAATGATCCATATCTCCCTCTTTATACATATTAACACACTACAAGGAAAAGACCTTTTAGCGGAGGTTTCTAGTGTTACAAAATTGGCAAAAATTGTTAAAAAAACCTCCACTACAACATATGTTATCGATAGCGGTTGTTTTTGCAGATACTATAATGGAAGTTGATTATAAATAAAAAAATATGGGCAGTCAGAGGTGTTAGCAGATGTTTACAAATCATTGTGTTTGTATAAGGCACAAGCATCGGTGCGTACATGAACCTATAACACCGGTGTTGTCCACTTAACTTCAAGCACCGAGGTGATAAAATATGAAATCACCGGGGCAGTAAAATATGAAATCACTAGGGAAGTAAAATGCTTCAACACTGGGGCGTTTGTCTTGTAAGCACCGAGGATTTAACATCAAAATGCACCAGGAGAGTTAAAAATAACTAAGCACCGAGTCTTTCTGCATAGAACACACTGGTGCGTTATTAATAAGAACTCACCAATGTTGTATAAAATAATATGCAGCAATGTGTTATAGGGAAAAACACCCCGGTTCATCAAAAATCGAAAGCACCGGTGATTTTCAGTAACAAACAAGCCTCGATGTTTATCAATAACACAATAGTGTAGGTACATATTAATAACACATACACATCAGTGCTTTGTATAAGATGTTGGAAATGTGTAACAGTTAGCATATGCTTGTCATTGATGGCAAGTACAACAGTGAAGATGACAGGCAAACAGGAGACAAAGGGAATTAAGCTCAGGAGGAATAGCAGTCTTATATGCGCAAGAAGCATAGGAAAGAGACCGAGAATCGTCGGATCTCACTCGGAAATCCCGACAGCTGTTGGATCGGGAGAAGCTGCGTAGATGTTAAGCGCAAGAGTTAAGCGCAGAAAAGAAGTGATCTCAGCCGTCAGATTGGAAGCAAACCCCGACAGTTGTCAGATATGCAGAAGCTGCCAGGGAGATAAGCCATCGGAGAATCGGGGATCGCGATTTCAAAATGCAAAGAACACTTGACAACGGAAACTTCGATTTCGCGATATGCGATTTCGCGATATGATCGCAGCCGTTAAAATCAAGCAGGGATTTGGACCGTTCATTCGTATGGACGCGTGGAAGCCGGGAGGCTTCATCGGAGAATCGAGAATCGGAGTTTCACGAGGCTCGTGAACAATGACAACGAAAACCCCGAAATCGCGATATGCGATTTCGCGATGAAATCACAGCCGTTGAGCCAAGATTGCATCTAGACCGTTGATCCAACTCATGTCGGTAGACCACGTCACCCAGGGACATGTGGCACAATCAGAGGATGACAGGTGTCAGGCAGATCTAACACTTTAGGCTCATGCAATTCACAAATTAGAGTGACACGTGGCAGGATCTAACACGTGTCAAACCACGTGTGACATCAGCAGAGGCATCGGCGATCGGGACTTTGATATGTCAAGAACACACTACAACAGAAACTCCGAAATCGCGATATGCGATTTTGCGATGTACGGGGATCGGGACTTTGGAATGACAAAGTCAATTGACATCGAAAGCCTCGAAATCCTGAAGGGATCGAGACCTTCCAACTGAGGGACAGGTGTCGAAGATCAAGGCGCCATCGGCATTTTGTTCATCGGGAAATCGGGGATCCCGTTGACAAGAGTTTTGTGCAATTCAGAATCGTGATCCGTGAAACCCCGATAAGTGGAGGCCAGCTGTCAGAGATAAGGAGGCGGTCAC
>ML824105.1:50393-60872 GCA_009831015.1 Picea engelmannii | reverse complement strand
TAATCGGTGTGTTTCTGTTGAAAAGGCACACCAGAAAAGAAGAAAATGTTTAAAAAAAAAATCGTCAAATAGGAAACCATTTAAAAAAATAAAAATAAAAAAAGCAGAGGGACAACTACGTTTTGGATCCGATGCAATAAGTGGTCCCTTTGCATCACATGCCAAACACTTATATATAGAAAAACAAACCCATTAAATCCAAAATACCTAAAATGAAAATCCCTAATTCTGAAGTGATAGAGGGAGTTAAACCCTAGGGTGAAATTTTGCATTCACATAAGCAAAAAAAAAAAAACAGGGTTTAAGGTAAGTATGATTTTTTATTTTTTTTCTTTTCTGAATGTGGGGTTTTGAGTGAATCACCATACCATTCAAATCCTGATTTTATGAATATTTATATTGTTCCAAAGTATTCTTATGCTTCACAGTGCTCCTTGGTATGTCTCTCTTCCAAATATGTCTCTTGTAAATTTTGGCAAAATAATGAAAATATTGAATACCTTCTTAATATTGAAAAAACTTTATGAAAAGGGTTTAGAGTGAATCACCATACCGTTCAAATTCTCATATTCTAAATAATATTGTGGTTCCAAAGTATTCTTCTCCTCCACAATGTTCCTCCATATGTATCTCTTACAAGTCTCTCCCCTACAAAATTTTGAAAAATAATGAAGTAGTGAATAGTTTTTTAGTATTTAAATGACTTTATGAAATTCGATTCCCGCTCTTTTTTTAATTGTTTAAAAAAAATCACGTTTTTTTTTAACTTTTTTAGGCACGACGATGCATTTATGTAAGACGCATCAGTGCAACCATATTCCATTACTCACTAGTGTGTCCATATGATGTGGCGCACCAGAGACATATAATTGTTTTTTATTGACAAAATCTAGAAACACTGTGTGGTTGATTTTTCAACGCATCGGTGTTTATTGTTAATATGTGCACTGGTGCGTTTGTGGTTTATAAGCGCATCAGGATGCTTTTAAAGTTATTTGAACTTTTATTTGCACATATCCATCTAATATTATCTTTACGTTGAATTCACATGACTTGCAATACTTCAGTATACATTTTACATTTTATGTCACCTTATTCTTAAAAAAATGGTTTCAAAACTATATTCAAACTCAGATTGTGGTATGGTCCTTGAAATTTATTTTAGATATGTACAAGAAAATTTATTGATAATTTCTTCGAAATGTAGGGAGAAAATCTTATTATATGATAAAATGGTCAATTCTTCAAATTCCATCCCATTCCATATTGTTCAAAATATGTCGCGGAGTTCTCCCTTTCCATCTCCAGTAAGTTTAACTTATTTTATTTATTTTTTGATTATCTCATTGAATTTTTTTTATCCATATCAATTTGAATAAAAATGTATCCAAATTTGCAGGATCCTGATTCATAATCGAGTTCAAATGCAGAAAATATTCCAGTACCGGTTCAAAAATGTTGAAAGGTCTTATCAGGTGCAACATACCACAAGTAGTTGGTAGATGAAAATGGACAACCACTTTACCCTACCAATTGTGGCATTCCATCTTCCAATCGCAATCCTTGGTCTACAATGGTAATAATTATTTGGTATAATGTAATTTGAACAAACAATTATTCGAACGCACTGCACACGTTTTTTTTTAACCCTTAAAATTTCACTCAATTTTAAATTTTAATCCAGTGAAAAATTAAGTTATGAAGAAACAAGGACATTACCTAGAAATTTTTTCGTTGGGGAGGCATGGTTGCGACGTACTCAAAAAATCTAAATTTTCCCATCATTTGGAAAAAATCAAAATTCACGCACCGAGCAATAGATGAAAGGAACACAACCAAGGAAAGCACCGATGGAAGGGCACCTCAGATAGGAAAAAGTTGCATCGGTGATTTTGAGCTCTACAACACTGAAAATGGTAAAAATGATTTTTACCGTCGGTAATTTTTTTTAATAAAACCTTGTTTCGGTGCACCTGATGCACAGCCGCACCAAGCCATACATGTTTAAGGAGCACACTGGTTATATTTATAAAAAAAAATAGCCTTAGCATGGTGCACGTGTTTTTGGGTGTGCACTAGTGCATATACTACTCCATAGTGGATCGTCGTAAATTTTGTCAAAAACTACAATAGTGCGAAATTTTTTGTTTAAGCATGACACGGTGCGGTATAATAATAGATGCCCCGGTGTGCTTGGGTTTACAAAGAACACCCCCTAAATTTGGAAATTAACCCTAAACCGATGCTCCATATTGGATCACTGGTGCGCACCAGTGCACATGATACAATGGAGTGCACTGGTATATATTTTTTGACACAATCCTACATTGTTGCGTAAATGTTTTTTATTTAACCATCTGACGATGCGCTCTACTAATAGCGCATTGGTGCTTCCAATGTTATGTTGTGCACCGTAGATTTTTAAAATAATGCTATTATGGTGCATCATTATTTCCCAGTGTGTCCTTATTTCCGTAGAACACCGGATAATATTTTTCTTTATTTGAAACAACCATGTTACGATGCATCGGTTTTGAGGGAACTAATGCACCTATTATATGAAACACATCGGTGCATTATGTACTTATAAAAGCATCGGTGTAAAAACATCTGCTAAAACCTCCGCCCACTCACCTCCTCTAGTATCATCCACTATAAATGGATTTTGGGGATATTTTAATAGGGGCATTCGCAAAAACCTCCACTAGAGGGTCTTTTCCTTGTAGTAACACTAGAAACATCAAGTCATATTCTTAAACAAGAAAGAGAAGAAGATGATATTCCAAGAATCTATATAGCATGCAATTTCAAGCTTATTAAACATGCCCATTTTATTCATGACACCCTTATAATTAGAGAATCTTTAGTCATCATCATCAGAGGATGCAAGGCCATTCTAAATGTCTTCTTGCATTCATCTAGTTTTCTAACAAAGAAAAAAGAAACATGTATGACTAGAATTTCCACATCGGAATTCTTGAATGGATACCCTAACTATTATAATTCATGTTGGAGATCCAATGGAGCACTATTACATATTTTATAATCCTCATTGCTCTACAAGAACATCATGTGGTGGACTAGAACCCTCTACTACAAAAGGGGAAAACAAAAAATAAAGGATGGAGAGCTCAATGGATCAATCCCCGTGGGAGGTTATCTCTTATCAAATATTTGCTTTCATCTTTTCACATATACTTGTGACAATTTGACCATGTTTACACCTATAGATTCCTCCCATTAATTGGGAAGTTAATATGAGAACTCATATGGAGCTTGGGGTAAAATCATATAATATGAAATGGATTAACTTGGTCAATTGGAAAATGGTGTGTACTTCATTTGAAAGAGGACGGATTGCAATAAAAGAGACCCTTTTCATGAACATATCTTTTAGAGCCAAGATGGCATGCAAATTAGTTCTAGGGGCACTAGAATGGTGAAGGAATATGATCTAGGTGGATATTGGTGGCCACCCACCTATTCCAACTAGCTCCTCTTAACAGTTTTTAGTTCATCACGTTCTTTTGTACTTCTTTATAATTGTCAGTTCTACACTTCTAAGGTTTTCTGAAGCCCTACACATCTTCTAGGTGGATACTGTTGGCCTCCCACCTAATCCAGCTGGATTATTTTGTATGTTTTCATGTCAGCACATCTTGTTGTACTTCTAGGGCCATTTTGGGGCCCTAAACATTGTTTTTTTGGCTCTCCATAGTAAAATTGTAGACGAAGTCAGATTTTGATGGTGTAATGTGTATTTCTCTAAAATACCTTTCCAACGAGCTATCACGTGCCTAAAACGGAGTTCGTATGCAAAATTTACGACCTCAAGAAGTTGAGGTACCAACGTCCCATAAGGGCCCACATAACTTTTGGTGTTTCATCTCCTAGGGTTAGGTTTTTGGATGTCTACGGTTTTGGCACTCATGAGTAATATCAAAAAGGCCTCTGGAGCCTCATTGTAATCATTCTGCTCAGACAAATGTGTGTAGTAGCCACATCTCTTCTCAGACATAGCTACCACCATTCAAGCAAGTGTTTCAGTTCTGTAGTTTTACAGTTTCATCATATTTCATTTATTCAATAGAATATATTGTTCATTGGATATCTATGTTGTTCTTCATATCTCTGTGTTTATTGTATTCAGTCTGTTAATCAGTTCGTTCCACTCCTAAATCTGGATCAGTGGTATTAGAGCGGTCTTCTCTTCATTTATTTATTTCCGTGCATGTCCCTGACAAGATCTGGATACAAGAAGTTGGGCCTCGAACCTATCGATTCATTGCAAGATCGGTCACGCTGGGCCTGAAAACAAACCATGGGGAACGAAAAACAAAGATGATGGAGCAGGAGATCCTTTTAAAATGTTGCTCAAGGAAGCCCTCGCGCGACAAAGGAATGAAATTATGGACAACTTTGTGTAGATCCTTCGACGATTTCCCACAAGAGAAGCATCTTCATCAAGCGGCCATGCAACCCCCTTCAAGGTACATGTAAATTTTGATATTCCATTATTTGAAGGACTGATGGATGTGGATGTTGTAGATAAATGGTTGAATCTACTCGAAGGGTATTTTTCGGTCCACAATTTTTTCGATAAGGAAAAGATTACATTTTCACTCCTCAAGGTCGTCCCCCATGTTAAGGACTGGTGGGATACTTACTCTGAGCAAAGGGCCATAGAGGAATCTACAATATTTGTGGTGCCTCTACATGGGATTGCTTTCGGGATGCCATTAAAGAACAGTACTACCCCATTGGAAGCTACGAGGACCAGTACACCCAATGGACCACCCTACGTCAAGAAAGGGACTAGACAGTACCAAATTTCACCAATATTTTCCATACCCTGTGCACCAAATTGGGCATCAAAGACTATAAGTGACATATGGTGCTCAAATATCACAATTGTTTTCATATATACATTCAAACATAAATGGATTTTTTGTACATCACCTCATTGGGTACGACTTATAGATATGTTGTCAAGATCGAGCAAAAATTTAAGCAGAAGAGGTGAGAGTTTGGATCTACAAACCCCTCATAGTCGAAGCAGTGAAAAGGTGGCCCCAACCTGCATGGTAAGGGACAAAGCAAAGATGGCCACTCTCAGGACAACCAGTCCAAGCCACAACACAAGAAGGGAAATGAAAAGATGAAGAAGGACATGGGAAAAATGGTGTGAATACCATAAAATCCCTTGGCACAAGAAGACGATCATCCACACTGATCACAAGCCTTTGCAGTTCATACAGACACAGGGGAAATTGCAGAAAAAAATGCCATCAGAAGTGGTCCACCTACCTGCAACAGTTCCATTTCAACATCAAGTATAAGACATGGAGTTCAAATCGTGTCGTTGACTGCCTCAGTCGACCTCCCATGGCTGCACTCACCACTGTGCTCCATTCTTGTGGACATGAGGCATCTGAGTAGATCCAAATCTATCAACAAGATCTGGACTTCGCCACCACCTATCATCTCTTGGGTACATGCACGACTATCATCAATTTTCACATTCAAGACAAACTATTATTCCATCTGGGTCATCTTTGTGTTCCTGCAAGAGAGCGTGCAAACATGATTAGGGAAGCCCACTACAGTTAGATGGCATGACATTTTGGCATGGAGAAAATTGTGGTCATTCTACAGAAACGTTTTTATTGGCCAAAACTTTGACAAGATGTCAGCAAGTATATCAAATATTTCACTGCATGTGTCATTGCCAAGCTAGCCATCAAGAAGCAAGGCTTATACACCCCTCTTCCTACTCCTGAGAATCCTTGGGAATCCATCTCAATGGATTACATGTATGGCCTTGTTTCCACCAAACAAGGCAATGCTTGTGTATTTGTGGTCGTTGATCGATTTCCGAAGATGGCCATCCTCATAGCCTGCAAGAAGAATATCACAGTAGAAGATACTGCCAAGATCTTCTTCGAACGAGTGTGGGTCCATTTTGGGATACCATAGACCATCATCTCCAACCAGGACAGTGGGTTCCTCATCACATTCTGGTCAATTCTTTGGTCATTGTTGGACACCAAGCTCATTAAATCCACTACTTTCCACCCCCAAATAGATGACCAAACAAAGGTCATCAATCGGATGATTGTGCACATCTTGCGCATGTACAACTCTAAGCATCCACGTACATGGGATGAGAGTCTTCCCTATTTTTAGCACAGTTACAACATGGCTCTCCATAGCTACACCGGCCATAACCCATTTCAGGTGGGGTTTGGATTCCAACCCTTGGGTCACATTGATGTTTCACTACCTCTTGCCACCACACAAATAGACTCTTCCCATGTTCAGTGTAAGACCTAAAAAAGCCACAAGATTCATTGAGAAGATTCATCACATCTGCCAACAAGTCCATGAGATTTTGCAAAAAGTTAATGCTAAGTACAAGAAGCACCATGATCAACACAAGGTACCACACCAGTTTCAGGTTGGAGACAAAGTTTGGTTACATTTTTAGAAGGATATTCTTACATGGCCTTACACTATCACCAACGTTGTGGGTAGCAATGTTTTTGAGCTCAACACTCCACCCTTCCTTGGCTTGCACCCAGTGTTTAATGTGAACCTCTTTCGGCCATATTTTCCACCATTATTGGACACCTCATAGATCGTAGAACATATGATACCAACAGAGCTCAACCTTGATTGCATGGAACAAGAATCCACTGATCAGATAGTGGACACATAGGTCAAGGGCATTCACGAGTAGAAGATCCAGCTTTATCGGGTTGTCAAGGTAGGGAAGCTCGTACACCAAGGAAAGTGGATAACCCGGGGCCAAATTCAACAGAATTTTCCTCACATGATGGGGGAACTCAACTCAATGAATACCATTTCTTCATAAGGGGGGAGGACTGATCTAGGTGGATATTGGTGGCTACCCACCTATTCCAACTGGCTCCTCTTGACAGGTTTTAGCTCAACGTGTTCTTTTGTACTTCTTTGTAATTGTGGGTTCTAGACTTCTGGGGTTGTCTGAATCCCTACACATATTCCAGGTGGATATTGGTGGACTCCCACCTAATCCAACTGGCTTATTTTGTATGTTTTCGTGTCAGTACATCTTGTTGTAATTCCAAGGCCATTTTTGGGGCACTAAACATTGTTTTTTTTGGCTCACCAGAGTCAAACTATATACAGAGTCAGATTTTTATGGCGTAATGCGTAGTTCTCTAAAATATATTTCCAATGGGATATCACATGCCTAAAACGGAGGTCATATGCAAAATTTATGACCCCGGGAAGTTGAGGTACCAACTTACCCATAGGGGCCCACATAACTTTTGGTGTTTCATATCCTAGGGTTAGGTTTTTGGATGTCTAGGGTTTTGGAATTCATGAGTAATATCAAAAAGGCCTATGGAGCCTCATTGTAATCATTATTCTCATGCGGATGTGAATAGTAGCCACGTATTTTCTCAAAGATAACTACCACCATTCAAGCAAGTGTTTCAGTTCTGCAATTTTACAGTTTCAACCTATTTCATTTATTCAACAGAAGATATTGTTCACTAGATATATGTGTTGTTCTTCATATCTTTGTGTTTATTGTATTCAATCTGTTAACCATTTTTTTCCACTCCTAAATCCGGATCAGAATACTTGCACAAAAAATCATTCTATGATCTCTAATACTATTGTTTTTAGACAATATCCTCCCAAACATAGTTAGATTTCCCATATGGATATTATTAAAATAAATAGATTCACTTATCCAAAGTGGGATCTCTTGCAATCCATGGAATATAGATATAATCTCTCTTTTGGTAGATTGAATCATGGGATGAAATCCTCTATCATAGGCTAAAGGGGTTAGTATATTATGTTCTTGGTTTTTGGTGCAAGGAGTTCCCACTTTGGCATACCTTTCATTCTAGAATGAGATGGGGGAGAATTGGTTTGGTTGGTACATACTAAATACTTCAAAGGAAATGCAATCCAAGATGACAAATTTTCTAAACATTCTTGGGGGTAAACTCCCCTCAATTAGTTAGAAGGAAATGCCCAAGAATGGGGTGACCAAGGAGGATATTATAGTGTCAAAAAAGGATATGAGGTGAAACTTCTTTAGCTTGATCTTTCCCTTCCCTCTTGGATTTGGAAAAAACTATGAAGGAGTGATGGAATACCAAAAAATAATTCTATTACCAGTTGATGATGTGTAACAATGTTCTAGTTGATGAAGTGTAACAATCTTCTTGCCTCTCAGAATTTATGGAAAAGTTGAATACAAGGTCCATCATATGTGTTCTATGTAACACAAAAGAAGAATCATCCCATCACTTGTTCCTAGAATGTAGGGTCATGAAATAGATATGGGATCTTTCCATCCTAGAGCTATAAATGAGGCTCCCTCACTTTGCATATAATGATATTTTGAAGGAGGAGTTATCCAACAAAAATGATCAAATGATCGTTAATGGAGCAAGCTTGGTTTACCTTACCCAAGTTCATATCATAGAAAATATGGCTATCTCGTAATCATTGAAACCCTTGGTACATAGATCATTAGGAAGGAAACATAGTTAGTGAAGGGTTAATTTCAAGAGAGATAGGTAAAGATCGTCCTATGGAGTACTTAGTACTAAAAAGAAGTTAGTTTC
Organism: Picea engelmannii; assembly: GCA_009831015.1. Classification (NCBI taxonomy): domain Eukaryota; kingdom Viridiplantae; phylum Streptophyta; class Pinopsida; order Pinales; family Pinaceae; genus Picea; species Picea engelmannii. Next base: position 52,239 of record ML824105.1, on the reverse strand, counting down.
AACCATTGTTGAAGAAAATACCAACACCTAGTCATTGTATTTACTCCCATCCTTCAAAATTATGAGTGTTGAAAGGTTCATCTAGTGAAAGGAAACTTTTAGTAAAGGATCTTAGAGAGACACCATTATATATTAATTTTGGTAGGGTGCTTAAAATGCAATCTAGAGGTATGGAAGGTTTGGGGGATTATCCTAAATCTTGAAGGAAAAATTGAAGTATTATTTTCATGGGAACTAGGGTAGGCCCCAAATAATTAGGTTGCAACTCTAGCTCCATATTGACTAGATATTATGAATACCAAAACAAGCTCCAATACAACTATAATTGGTGGATTGTCAATGATAATTTGAGCCTTAAATAAAGGAAAATCTCCCTCTTCCATGAGGGTAGTGATAATTTTATAGTGCATGGGAGCACTTCAATGGATATTATGGGAAGTATCATTATATCAGGTGAAACGCGTCAATTGGGTTTAGCCTGAGTGGTTATGTGATGGAGTGTTATCCTCCCCACCCAAGTACTATTCATGTAAGTGACATGACAAAGCTTCAAGCTTTTGCAAAATCTAGTTGACTTTGAGTAAATGGAAGTGTCAAGTGGGTTTCCCCAATAAATTCATTATTTGGGAAAAAAATAAAAATAAAAAATGGAAAACAATGTTGTCCAACTTTAATTCTAGAGCAAAGAAATCAACTAAGTCTAAAAAACCTAGGGTAATAGAATATAAGGAAATAATAGTAATTATCTCTTTAAAAAGTATAATAAGAATAAGAAAATGACTAAATCTAATAACACAATATAGATACAACACACTAAATAAGTTACACACTCAAATTAAATTGTAAATACATGCAATCCTTTTTAGGCGCGTGGATGCTATCACTCCTCAATGCACTTGGTACAAAAATATGAAACAATTAAAGTATCTCAAATTCAAGTATATATATATATATATATATATTCCATTTTTGGTTGATTCTTCAGTGTTTTCAGTAACTCTTGTAGATGGCGGTTAACACAATCTTCCATTGAGATATTTCGTAGTGTAAATGTTCTAAGTTTTGTCTTTTTTGGGGGGGATATTTTTCGTTTAATTTTTCTCGAAATCCAGCGAGAGATTGTTGGATCCACAAATTGAATGGGTAAGTGTTTGCAAATTGAATGTGTAAGTCGGTATAATCCAAGCGTCCCGGGAGTTTTTCAACATGTTGAATCCATTCATGTATTCAAAAATACAATTTAAATAACAAAAACTCTGATTTCACTCAAATTTATATTGTTGAATTCCGACAAAATATACCAAAATGTAAAACATTTAGAAAACACCTTCAAATATTTTAGAGAAAAAGTAAAAATCCCACAAAATTTTCATTCGAAACACATATACATACATATATGTTTTGAACGGAAATACTACTTCTATGTGGTTTTGAAGGAGATACTTTATTTCTAACATTGTATCTAGTTGTGGTTTCGAACGTGAATAATACTTCTCTGGGGTTTTTACCTTTTTTTACAAGAACAATCTCTGGAGTTACTCTTGGTGATGTGAATCATAATACTTCTCTATAGTTTTGAGCTCTTGATCTCTCGGCGAGGGAAACTTCTTTGCGGTTTTCGGAATGCTCTCTGCAATTTTGAATAATTTTTAGTTCTGGCTTCCTCCACTTGTTGAGCACTTGGGTGCGTGTTACTAAATTAGTTTTGGCTTCTTCAACCAGATGAGCACCAGGACACATGAAATCAGAGAGTCAATTTTTTCTTTGATTCAATTTTAAGTTAAAATATATTTATAATATAGTAATATGTGAAAAGTATATATATATATATATATATATATATATA
>ML824105.1:32039-44681 GCA_009831015.1 Picea engelmannii | reverse complement strand
GTGAGAGGTGTTGCAATCTTTCCGTAGTTCTTAACAAACTTGCGATAATACCCTGTGAGGCAAAAAAATCCACGCAATCTTTTGAGAGTCTTTGGGTGCGACCAGTCTTGCATAGCTTCAATCTTTTTCGGGTCCACCCTAACGCCATCCTTGCCCACCAGATGACCCAAGTATTCTACTTCTGAGGCACCAAAAGCAAATTTAGACTGTTTCAGGAAAAGTTGGTGCTGAGAGAGTAGATGGAGAACTTGATCCACATGAGTAAGATGGTTTGTCCAGGTTTTGCTATAGATGAGGATATCATCAAAGAAAACTAAGACAAAATGACGAAGAAAGGGGTGGAAGACATGATTCATGAGGCTTTGGAAGGTGGAGGGGGATTTACACAAGCCAAAGGGCATGACCAAAAACTCATAGTGGCCCTCATGAGTTCGAAAGGTTGTCTTGGGGATGTCTGCCTCTTTCATACGTATCTGGTGATAGCTCGAGCAAAGATCAAGTTTAGTAAAGAATTGGGCTCCACTCAATTCATCCAAGAGGTTATCAATGACAGAAATGGGAAATTTATCTTTAATGGTCAGTTTGTTGAGGGCACAAAAGTCTAGACACATTCTCCAAGAACCTTCTTTCTTTAGGACCATGACTATTGGAGAAGAGTAAGGGATCATACTAGGATGGATAACACCTACAATAAGGAGTTCCTAGACCATTTTCTCAATTTCATTTTTTTGTGAAAAGGGGTGGCGATACGAATGGATATTGGGAGGAAGGCTTCCTGGTACCAAGGGAATGGAATTATCATGAACACCGCGGGAAGGAGGGAGTCCTTGGGGAGTGGAAAATACCATTTGATGTTTAGAAAAGAGAGCTTGGAGGTCTTGCGGCATCGGGGGTGTCTATGTTGCTTATATGGCATGGAGTTGGGCAATTACACCAGAGTGACCTTTTTTGAGCAGCTTTTCCATATGATGGGAACTAATGACATCAGGTGAACCAGCAGTGATGCCTTGGAATTTATATTGGTGGCCTTCCTGGTCGAATTGCATGGTTAAGTCCTTAAAATCCATGAGAATGGGACCCAAGGTCCTTAGCCAGTTTGCACCCAACACAATGTCACAACCACCCATGTCGATAGCAAACATATGGGATTTGAGGTGGTAGTCACCGATTTGGAGACACACATTTTCACAGCGCCCTCCACATTTCATGGAGCCACCATTGGCAATCATAATTTGGAAATTGTTGACGGCATAGATGTAGCAATGGGTTTCTTGGGAAATGCGGTGATGAATAAAATTATGGGTACTTCTACTATCAACCAGAATGATGACCTTCTGATGCTTGATGTAACCAATTAACTTGAGGGTTTAGGGGGCGGAGAAGCCAGTGAGAGCATTGAGGGAAATGATCAGTTCTACTTTGGGAGGGTCAAAGGGAGGGGTTATGTTAGTGATTTCAGGTGACTTAGGCACAATGGGAGTTTCAACATCCTCTTCCGAAATATCCTCAAAGATGGCCATAAAAAGCTTTTGTTCCTTACATTTGTGGCCCAGGAAATATTTGTCATCACAATTATAACAAAGGCCTTTGAGTTGGAGTTCAGCCATTTCATCCCTAGTCAATTTTTGGATCTTTAATGGGGCGAAGGGAGTAGTGGGATTTATGGGTTTAGGGCGAGGGATAAAGGAAGGTTTACGGGTTTGAGAGGATACAACTTGTTGTGCTTCTTTAGCTTTTTTAGTAGCCTCCACCCAACTCGAGGGTCAAGCCATGAGGACATGGGCATGAATCTCCTCCTTAAGGCCACTAATAAAACACTCTCGAAAGAAAGCATCAGTCATGCCCTATGTTCGAAAAGACAGGCGCTCAAATGCAGTTATGAAATCTTCGACTATTCCTGATTGTTTCAATTTTGTCAAACAACCCAAATGGTTGGTGTCAGTGTCAAAGCATTCATAAAGCTCAGTCACAAATTGGGTCCAAGCAATATAACCTTGATGGGAAGGTTTTCTCCATTGCCACCATTGCCAACATTCTTGATCTAAATGGAGAACACCATACCTGAGTTTGCCCAAGTCATCTGTAATTCTGTATAAAGAGAAATAATGTTCCATTTGGGTGACCCAACCAGTGGGGTCCGAGCCATGAAATTTGGTTACATCCACCTGTGGAAGGCATATGTCACGTTGAAAGTGATGGGGCTGAAAGGTATGGGAATGGGATGAAGGTTCATCTTCAGTCTTTGGATGTGCGTCAGGAAAAGGGTCATCGGTAGGAATCTTTAGTTTGGTGCAGAGTGATACAAAGACAGATTCAAGATGGGTGGTCAGTTCTTGTTTGACTTCCTCCATTGAGGACTGCACGGATGCATTTATGGTGGTATTGATGGATGTATCTCGGGAGGCAATAGTAGCATTGAGTTGTTTCACTTCTTTTTGGGTCTTGAGGAAACTAGATTGCAAGGTGTTGAAGAGAGACTCCAGTTCTTGGCTACGGGTATGGTCCATGAGGATGGGTGAACTGAAAAGGGGCGGGCGGGGTCAAATTTTTTTGCCGAAAAGTGATATGGATGACTGTGATAAGGGAGAAAAGATGAATCCAATGGAATAGGTCTCAAATAATGGTGAATTTTTATTTTATTTTTGAACACCTACAGAGTTATACTCCGGTCTGAAGATTACTACAGTGATGAAATCCCCAAATTCTTAACCAGAAAGAAATGTGTATTTACTTGGCAAGCCAAACATGGTTGCGTGGCAATAGATCTGGTCGGTTTTAATGTGTTTATGTTTCTGTCCCCCAAGGGTTAGGTATTCAAGGGTTTTATAGACAAGGGTTTTCCCTGTGCTATAGCTCTCTGATATACGTGCAGGGTCCAACAGTAGTACTCGACCCAATATCTCAGGGCACTAACTAAGGAGGATAGACCGTACTCTTAGTCGTACTACCCGACTACCCAGGTACTAGAGAGTATCTTCCCAAGTGTTGTTCTCGGTGACACTATAGCAATCTGGCGGCCGATAGGTTTATCTAAAGAGGGCTTCAGGAAAGCTAGGCCAATCTGTACACAAGTGTTGTCTAATGCGCTACCACTCGAAGGGGTACCAACAGGGGTTACAAGGGTGGCCAACAGATGTGTGCTTAAGAACCACTTGTATTTCTTGCATGTATGAATCCCTCAACCACGGGTTTATGCACGTAATGACAAATCTCTGTGGCTTAAAGACACCGGAATACGTCTCTACCCTGGAAAAAAAATTCCCACAATTTCTGCCAAGGAAAGTGCTCTGATACCACTTGGAAGATACCAGTTATAATAAATACGTAGAACATAAATGAAATGCTAGAAATGGCAGAATAATAGTAATATAACCAGCATAATCTCCATAATAACACAGAAATAATATAAGAGCAATAACTAAAATAACACTTTGATTCAGAAAACAATGTTCAGAGGCCTCTTTGAGGGGGCAACCTCCAGTTGAGCAGCGCTCTGTTACAATAATCTCCAAGCTGGGGTTTTCATACCCTCGACCCTTATTTATACTAAATATGTCTATTAAGAGAAGCATCTAGAGGAAGATCCTTCTAGAAGCGGAAGCTTCTATTAGGTCTTCTTACATCCGCATTATTCTATTTTATTGAAAGGCCTTATTAATATTGACATTTATTACATATGAATACATTGATCTACCTATGTGCAGGTTAGGACCTTAACACTATAGCAATGAGATTGCTATTGATTTGACATTAGTTTGCCTTGTAGTTTGAATTTGTGTGTGAAGTGTAATGTTTAACTTAAGAAAACAAATATATATTTTTTGATATAATAAAAATATTTTTTTTCTCATTTCTAATTGGTTAATATATTTCAAGTCTTATTGATGCCTTCACCTATTTCAATATTTGAAATTAATTACACAATTAATTACCTAGTATCTTTTATATCAAAAATTAAGAAAAAACTTTAAAATGTCATATGTTCTCTCATTATTACTATCCATTTATTTCATTATTATTGCATTTCAATCAACTTGGTTATAAGTACTTAGTACCTTTTATATTAAAAATTAAGAAAAAAATGTAAAAATATCATGTGTTCTCTCATTATTACTATCCATTTATTTCATTATTATTGCATTTATGTTTTTTCATATTTTAAAGTTTTATCTTATCATTAATACAAAGTGTACTCCTATTAGATTAATACAAAATGATATACATATAATTAGGTATGATGACATATGTGTAATTTCTTTTTAGTAGTAATTTTGATAAAAAAAAAAAAATGAAAATAAATTAGTAAAAATATAGTTAAAGATGAAAGATATATATATATATATATATATATATATATATATATATATATATATATATCCCTTTTAATAATGATTTTGAATTTTTCTTTAATAAAGACAAATAATTATTATAGCAAATTGACAATGGTTTTATAGTGAATGGACAATTGTTGGAAAGTCTACCTAGTTCAATGATCCCATCTAAGTACACTGCATTTCCAAATTTACTTAACGGAGACTAAAATGCCATGCTACCCTTGTTAATTCAAGATTTTTTGCTATATTCCATAATAGAGCAAAGAAACTACAATGGAATCAACATAGCAACGCCCCCACCATCACCTCACACCATTGACTTCACCTCCATAAGATCATGAAGAAACAACCGTTCGAGGGATGGAAGAAGGCAAGTAGATGATAGATAAGACAAGTATATCGGTTAACTTAATCAAGGCCACAAACCTCCCCATCAAGGGAATACAAGAACAGCATGGTACCTATGGATATCTAGAACAATCATAGTTTTTAACAACTCCAGCAAATTAATGGTATGGATTAAAAGACACCATGTTTTTGGATTGTTCCTTGGATCATATCAATCCATTGCAATCTGGGTGTCGTTATTTCTCTGTCACGCTAATGGTAGTTAAAGGGTTGTATCAGTATTTCCTTGTCAGGCTAATGGTGGTTAAAGAGTCGTATCTGAGTGGTTGTCGTTGGCCTGGAAGATAAATTCAAATGTTAAATGTAATATGTAAGTTTAGTCTGCAGTGAGACCCAGTCGCCAACAGATTGTCAACATCGTCAAAGATCAAATCCTTGTTGCATCGATGCTCTCCAAACACTAGATGATTGGATCCAAGTTGATGGCAAAACTTTGCAGATTTTTTCATTTGATACAATGATGATTATTGCAGGAACCAGAGAAGCGTCATGTCATTCATTGCCAGACCTCAACAGTGCCCAGTCCACTCCTTCTCACTGTCTCTANGATGATTGGATCCAAGTTGATGGCAAAACTTTGCAGATTTTTTCATTTGATACAATGATGATTATTGCAGGAACCAGAGAAGCGTCATGTCATTCATTGCCAGACCTCAACAGTGCCCAGTCCACTCCTTCTCACTGTCTCTATACTTGATATTCATCAGACTTGGACGTTTCAGAACATTTAAGCAGTACTTGATATTTAAAATTTTGGATGATTGTTTTTATTCAAGTATGACCTAGTATGAAGTGATATTTAATGCTACCTAGCAAGCTGTATATTGTTAGCCTTAAAATTATAATAACCAGGTAATTATAATTTGGTGAGCAATATATATTTTGTTAAACAAAATTGAATACTGTGGCAGACCCTCAGAAATTACAATCTGATTAGCAATATACACTCTACTCTGAAATTACAATCTGATTAGCAATATACACTCTGCTAGACACAGAACCTTAGATATATCCTGACATATATATCAAGGTCATCCAACCAATATTCAATGTTGAGTAGCAGGTTGTATATTTTTTTCCTAACTTTGAACAGATTTATCATCAGTGATGATTTGATTCTTCGATTATAATTAAGCCTAAAGGCGTATACCTATTGGAGATGGGCACAATTAATGATCTTTTAATCTTAAATTCTAATCTGATGGTCATGCATTGAAGATGCTGGCATATTCTTAGTCGTCCTCCAAAATCAATCAGTCAGATTTATTGTTGATAACTTCTTTACATTTATAAATGCATCAGTTACCCTGTTTATTTTTTAACATTTACCTAATCATATTAAGAAATGTCATGTTTAAATGATTAACTTTTGGAATTATTCAACTATCTATAAGTGGCTGAGATGTGGAGGGTTTGTTTTCTGTGTGGGATTTAGCCACTATTTGTGTGATGGACTGGGAAGTTCGCAGTTTCCTCATGCATGGACCTGACGTTTTCACTGACTCTAAACGTGAAAATTTTTATTTATCAACCGTTCGGCGTTCACCAGCAGCCAGTTAGCGGCTGTGCTAGTTGATTATAAGAGTTGTAATTGTTTTGATGATACGTAGTTGTAATTGTATGTATTTTAAAGAGTTGTAATTGTTTTGATAATATGTTGAATCAATAACATTTGAGTTTTGGATGGTTAAATTTAATTCAGTATTATGGAGAAATCAGTTATAGGTTTTGGAAGAGAATGATATATCTGCGATCAACTCCAAAAGTATTAAAGATTGGTAGCTCAGTTTTGAAGGTTATAGTCGACTCCAAAAGTTTTGAAGATTGATTGATCAGTTTTGAAGGTTATCAGTTTTAATTAGCTATGACTCTTTGCTGGTTTTAATTCTTTGTCAATACAACGTGTGTGACCCAGGATCGCTGTTACAAATTTTAATCATGGTCAATAGTTAACCTGCATGTTGGGTTTTATTCACTTCCAAATATTTAAATACGCATATCCCATAAAGTGACAAATATTTAAAACATCAGAAACAAAAGCTTAATATTAAATTATGATGAAAATTTAATTTCATATTAAATTAGGATGAAAAATTAGTTTGAACCAACTTTACTTAAGTATGTGCAAGTGCTTCATATAACCCACGTATCATGCTTACATCTTTCATATTCTTTTATTTTAGAATGAAGGTTTTCTTAGTTTTCTCCTTTGCTTCATAACTATTATTCAAAATTTGGAACAACATACTATGTTATTTTGAAGGTTTTTATTTTAACTCCTATTTCAAAAGGCATGGTTATACCTAAAATTCTAAAAAAAAAAAAATAGGTTTATATTTTAATGCATATACTATTTTGGATATAAAACTAAGATTACAATTTAAGATGGTGGGTGGTGTAATTTAGGAAAAAAAAAATTGACATAATACAAGCTGTCTTTTAAGATAAAATCACTCATTGGTTATTTTTAATCCCGGTCTTCGGTTAGGGATTATAGTTTTTTCCTCGCGGTCAACTATTGTATTTGTTCCATTTTAGTTTATTAGTTGGTGCATTTTGTATCTTTTTTCCACATTTTATTAGTAGTTTCCGAAGTTTTCTTAAAAATAAATATTATTCAAATTTTTTGATAAAAACATTTTTTTCCTAATTTTCTAAATTTGTGAGTTCAATCTATTATTGGTTAAAATCATGTTGATTTGACTTTATTTCTATGGCATGTGTCCATTTTTTTTAAAAACAGAATTAAGGAGTGGCAGGGATGATTTTAAGGATGAGAATTTATTTTAAAATGTAGAAGCCTTGACAAATCTTACTAATCTTTAATATGCCAATTATAAATGTTCAGCGATATTTTTGTAAAAATATTCAAATTTCTAAGGATTTTATATAGTTTTTATAAAATTTTGGCGATTTTTAAGGTAAAATAATTTCATCCTATAGAATTTGGGCGAATCATTTTTAAAATAGCGAATCACATTTTTGGAAAAACCATGGAAAATTAGCCCATGAGCGAAATTTAGCCCCTAAAATCATCCATGATGGAGTGGACAACTTAAAGGTTATGACACTGCAATTTAAAGGTATTGTGCATTATTTTGATATTGCAGGGATCTGCAGTTGATGTTTTGTGTGATTATGTAGTCGATGCACTATGTATCACCTCTCTCCTCATTGCCTCAAAATCCTCTTGTCCTCCTCTTAGTAGCTTTAATATTATAACCTAAAGGTCAATGAAACCAAAACAAGAACAATAATATTATACCAAACTGCTTACTAAGGGAAATGAAACTGAAACAAGAAAAGGAAAATTATACCAAACTGGTTGTTGAAGCGTATAAGGATTACTTAACATTAGAAGATACAGATCCAAATCCAAAGAAAACTGAGAGGAGAAAGTAGCTAGCAGGACTTGCCTTTGTGGAGATGTCCTTGTTCCCTAACAGGAGCTTGTTGATAGCTTCTTCGGCTCTAGATTTCGTCAAATCTGCTAGTGACTTTGAATCTGGTAAAGAAAGGTCGGAGTGACCCATTGGTAAGTTTTCCTTGTACCTAGCTCATAGTACAACTTATTATCACAAATCACATTTAATAGCACCACCACATTATCACGCAATCATGAAAGACTTAAGTTATTTTCAAATTATATTTAGTTAAATCAGGAAAATGAGATTATGCACAATAGAGACTAACTAGCCTCCCACCCATAAAAACCTGCGAGATTTCACAATGATACAGAAAATTCTACCTTCTCTCATGCGCACACAATATGAAAGAAGCTTTAAACAACAGTTATGTCCAAAATATTCACGCGTTTTATAATTTCTTACCTATCCATATTTTATTTTCAGAGTGATATTGAATATGATCTGCATCAATGCATGAAGAAATCGACGACGTGGTCCTCTATAAGAAGATCTTGTAGTATAGTCCATTCCAAACCAACGAAATCCAACCTATGTGCCAAGAAGGGTAATGACAGATCCACAAAGTCTCACTGCTAGGGTAAGTGTATCGTTCCCTTCCACTTTGCATAAGGCGACCATATTCGATACAAGAATTTATGGACTTATGGCACTTTAACAGAACTTTATGCAGAGATCCTCAAGTTCATGAGCATTCCTTCGAAAATATAAGTAACTTCTAGCTCTGTAAATGAATCATGCATATATAACACTTCTTAAATAACCAATAGACTCTCTTCGTTTGATCAAATATCTGGGATGTGCTCTTCATTAAATAGGTCATATTGGAAATTTTGTTCATCTAAGTCGATTTAAAAATAGGCAAATCCCTTGATGACATCATTTGCTTTGCAGATATTTTGGACCATTGTAATTTTTTGTTCTGCTAAAATTTTATGCCCAATTGTTAGAAGGAAAAGTCTCCTTGTACGAACAACCAAGGGTTTGATTTTTTAGCATTGTCACTGTTAATTTGTAGTGGGGTTTTGACTACCATTTTGAACCATGAATTTTATTCGAGGCTTATAATTAAATTTAGTTACTTTAATTATTTCTTTAAATTTGTAAGTGTAAGTTCAAAGAATACAAAACCCTATTAGATTTGCAAATCTTACGATCCTCCAAGGCCTGAGAAAATAATATCATATAGATGAGTAATGAGAGCACAAAACCCTGTTAGATTTGTACATCATGGATTTTTTCCCTTGTTTTTTTTTTAATCTTTCATAACACTTGATATATTATGGGTTAATATCTAGATCTAATTGTAAAGAACTTGCATTTAGTTCAGAAGGTATGGCCTTGACATTCTATTTAGCATGATTTTATCTACTTAGTATTCAAGTTTTTCTGTGCATGTCTTCCTGTCTCTTCAATTTATGTCCTTTAAATTTTCCCTCGTTCCAGCATCGGAGGGAGCATATTAGTGGAAGACTCAAGAATTTGTAGGATCTTATACCAAATGGATCTAAGGTATACAACTAAAAGAAATGTCATAATATTTGCAAGATTCATATAGCAGTCATTCCCTTACACAATACCAAGGCCATCAACCTAATGCACACTTCCTATGACATAGATTTCACAGTTTCATGGGTCATAGGAAGCAGATGAAATATACCTAATGTTTCTTCACAATCCCTGAACTTTTAATTGTCATTCTCTTCACAGCAAGATGAATTTATCATAGAAGCACGAATGAGACTCGAACTAGACATTGTGATGCATCGTTTGTTCCCCTAACTCTCCCTTGCAATCGAATGCAATTTCTTCAATGCATTAATGTCTTCGAAGGATGGAGATCTAATTGCCTCAGGTTCATTCAATGCAATCTCGTACCTCCCTCTTCTCCATGCAATGAATGATGATAAATGGGAATCGAATCATTGGGGGACATCAAGTAGTCACTTCGATGGGCTGAGTGTAAGCCAAATGAATAAGGTGTTAAGCAAGAGTCCCTTTCTCAGCTTCATATAAGCAAACTCATCGTCCACATGCTCACCATTTCTCATTTCATTGATGGTTCGCATGATTTTGCATAGACTCATGCATTTAACCTTGTCTTATGTCTACACAAGGGAGTGAATAGATTTTGACATGGAAACCTTATAATGAATGGGAGAAAAAGTTACAACATATTTTATTATGAATTTGATAAAGTTAAAATTAAATATATGAAAAATATGATTAATTAATATTTTTTTTATTTAGACCCGGTTCTCCTTAGACATTAGAGGCCTCCTGAATCTGCAATGTGTTATCTTCACATATGACATACATATTTTAAACTTAAATAGTTTTAAACTCATGTTGTCTATATTTTGAACTCAAAAATTATTTTATAGGAGCTGAGGCAACAAAAAGGAAACCAACGACCTATGAATTATTGTAATAGTTGTTGTTTCGATTGAACTTGTTGAGTTCATCATGGTATTTTAGTGTTTCAGAGAGGTGTTACCTCTGTGATTTCTAATATTTACATTGATATGTTAATAAAAAATATTATTTAAAGGACAAGAGCCATAAATATATGAAATTATTTATATATAATATAAAAACAATAAAAATATGTTCAAAGAATGAGTTTATATTTATCTTAACCACGAAATTATCGGACTCCAAAAAACCGAATCTTGAATCTATCGAAACACAAAACAGATTTTGATATTCACTCCTATACTTGCACGTCACGGGATCGAGATAGTTTGTACATAAACTAGTGACAATAATTTTAGATGGAGATATTCACATTCTTCTTCACATCGTATTGTATTATTGTTGACACTTCTTGACAATTTGCAAGAAACATCTCTTATTGGCACTACTTTTCAGGAAACTGAAATCTCCCAAGCTAGTTTATTAGTACAAAATCACTAGTATTCTTGATGGAATATATATACTGATCCAGGGGATCAAATTTTGCAAAAAATTCAAAGTGCTCAAAATTGCTTCAAATCAAACGGGTGTGTAGGCCTCGTTGTCACGAACCCAATGCAACTCGAACGGGTTCAAACGGACGTCGAATGAGTGAGATATCGCGTTCTGTTCAAATTGGCAAACAGGCAAAAAAAATTGATGATTGTACAGTCCGTACGAATGTTGATGTGGCAGGGTCATACAACATGTGGCAGATGCTGAGTTGGTAGGGCCATACAACACGTGGCAGGTATTGGGTGGCAGTCATGTGGACGAATTAGCATCCGACACATGGCATATTTGTGGCGAATGGATTGGTGACATGTGGCCCAAGCAAGGGCCGCCACGTGTCACCTGGGAAATGGTTAAAATTTGTGGAGTCTGTAGGACTCGACCCCATGACCTCCAGGCAGGGGTAAAGCTTTGGGAAGGGTCGCCCAACCGGCGTACCCGCCATGTGGTTCTTACCACTATATGGTTTTAAATATATTTGAATTGCATTGTGTTTTGATTTGGGCGCGGTCCGGACTGGGGCTAAGCCCTGACCCCCAGCCACATGTGGATTACCATATAACCACCATCGCGCGCGCGCAATTCAAACGGAGTCAAGCCCACAGTTGTATTGTTAATACATATGACCAATGGTTAAATGCACAGGAGTTTTGTTTTTGTATTGCCAACGGTTTAAAACCACGCGTCGACACTTGGCGCTTAACTATTTGATTTGGGCCTTAGCCCTTTTATGTGATGAGGTGCGGCCATATGACCCATATGCCCAATGGTTTGGCGGTTAGGGGCTAGGTTCCCTAACCGTCCTACAGTTTGCACGGTTTTTCGGTTATGCACCCGGTGCTAGGTTTTAGCACGGAAAAATGCGCGGGGGCTAGGTTGAACACACAGAGGTGCAATTTGGCGATCCAGAGACAACAAGTTTGAAGGGGAACTTCCAGGAATCCTATCTTCTTCAATTTTTGGCCAAATCAGGTGCCGAAAAAGCCCAGCTTTTGGTTTTTGGACATTCTGAAGCCATTGGAGCCATCTATTTGGCATTTTGAGCATTGTAAAGCACATATATTAGCACTTTGAGCAAATAATATAAAAGATCCATTGGAAGCTGGACCAGGAGATGTAGCCCAAGAGAGGGGTGAACTCCTTTATCATTTGTTGTGTTATGTGTTTACTGTTCACTATTATTTGTTGCTTATTATCTGCATCTTGAATGTGTAATTTTTATAAAAAATTGTGTTTGCAAATTGATCCTTTTGCATAAGAACACTTGAATTAAAACTTGCAAATATTTTCAAGAATACAAGCCTTTATCATTTTCAAATCAAGTTGGTATCAGAGCTTAGGTTTTTGAAGGCTTGATTATTTGCGAGTGTTTTGTTTTCTGATGCTCACAAGGTTGAAACTCACAAGAGGAGAAGGTCAACTTGTAGAGCCAAGTTCTCATCCTTCAAGAAGAAAGATTATATCATCACCTCAAGCTTCAAGGAGGCATTCACCAAGTATGGCTCATG